>ML809008.1:36430-55101 GCA_009831015.1 Picea engelmannii
ATCTACTCCCAAAACCAAAGCTCTTCTCCTAAATTCTTGAGTAAAGCTTTGCACACTCTGTCCTTTAGCTTGTCTAAAATTTTGCCATTCCATAGTAGCCTTTTGCTTATATGCCAGTGGATAAAATTGTTTTTTAATTGCAATAATGAAATCATTCCAAGAAATCAAAATTTTACCATGCTTTTTCATGTCCTCCCGAGTCTTGGATTCCCACCAAATGAGTGCTGCACTATCCAATCTTAAAGAAGCAAGCTGAATTTTGGTTTCATCATCTTAAATTTTTTGTATTCTACAATATACCTCAATCTGATGTATCCAATTATCTAACTTCTCAGCATTAACTTCTCCATTGTATATTGGCAATTCAAATTTTATATCAAGCTTTAATGAAGGAATTTGCGAAGGAGTTTTACCATGTCCCTTTGGAGAATTCGAAAGAGGTCTTGAACTGGTAGAAGAAGAAGAAGAAGATGGAGGAGAGGGTGGTGGAGAAGCACCAGTCCCTCCATTTCCATTTGGAGTTTTGTCACCACTACTTCCCTTATGCTTTGAAGGGTTGGAGCCTTCACCTTGCAACAATACATTCCTTTCCATCAAGATCTTCATCATCTCTCTCATCTCCATGACAACCTTTCTGAGATCTTCATCTTCTGCAGGAACATGTTCATGACTTTCTTCATGAGCCATACTTGGTGAATGCCTCCTTGAAACTTGTGGTGAATGTATATGCTTCCTCCTTGAAGGATGAGAACTTAGCTCCACAAGTTGACCTTCTCCTCTTGTTAGTTTTAACCTTGTGAGCATCAGAAACAAAACACTTGCAAACAATCATTTTTTCAAAAAAACCAGTGCTCTGATACCAACTTGATCTAAAAATGAAGAAGACTTGAAATCTTGAAATTATTTGCAAGTAAATTTTATGTGTTAAAAGCAAATGGATCAACTTTGTGACACATTAATTAAAGGATTACTCATGCAAGATAAAAATAGACATCAGCATAATCAATGAACATAAGCACATAAACACAACAATTGATAAAGGAGTTCACCCCTCTCTTGGGCTACATCTCCTGGTCCAACTTCCAATGGATCATTATTATTAATTGCTCAAAGTGATCAAAAACATGCCTTATAATGCTCAAACTGACCAACAGACTGCTCCAATGGCTTCAGAGCGTCCAAAAACCCCTAGCTGGGCTTTTTCGACACCTCAATCGGTCAAAAAACGAAGAAGTTAGGCCTCCTGGAAGTCCCCCCTTCAAGCTTGCTGTCTCTGCATCTACAAAACGCACCCTTGTGTCATGAACCTGGCACACACGCAATTTAAAGCGTGAAAACCCGGCACTGGGCGCAACCGCGCCAACGGTGCAAACTGTAGGACGGTTATGGGCGCGCCAGCCCCTAACCGCCTAGCTCTCGGGCATATGGGTCATAATATGACCTCGTGCTATGATAAAAAGGGCTCCGTTTTTCCAAACAAATGGAACAATGCCAAATGGCGGGTCGTTTAACAACTGTTTGAACCATATAAAAAAAAAAAAAACCCACGCGCATTCCCGTGTAACAAAAGGTCATATGAATACAACACATGAAACCATGGGCTATATTTGAAACACCCCCGCGCGCACCATTTACCAACATGCATGGTCACATATATATAACAAATAATATGACCACGGGTCGGGGCTAAGCCCCGGCCCGACCCCTCGCCAAATATTACAATATTGAAATTCAAATA
Organism: Picea engelmannii; assembly: GCA_009831015.1. Lineage (NCBI taxonomy): Eukaryota > Viridiplantae > Streptophyta > Pinopsida > Pinales > Pinaceae > Picea > Picea engelmannii. The sequence continues at coordinate 38,169 of ML809008.1, forward strand.
CATATCAATTCATATATATAACAAGGCATAAATGGTGGTCCGTTGGTCGGGCGGACTTTGTGAAGGCTCTATATGGTGGGGAGGTCCGGGGGTTGAACCCCACGGACTCCAATATATTTTGATCAAACAACCAATATAACGGTGCCACGTGGCAGCCCATGACTGGGCCACGTGGCACCAAACCACCAACCACATGCAGACACGTGTCGAAACACCATTCGACCACATCTGCCAATCAACAACTGCCACGTCACCACATGCCACATCAGCCTGTACGAACTATACAGTCAGTGTCCTTTTTTTTTCCTGTTTGACATTCTGAACAGATTGCGATATCTATCGCTACTGACGTCCGTTTGAGACGAAACGAGTTGCGTTGGGTTCACAACGACGAGGTCTATGCTCTCGTCCGGTTTGAAGTGATTCCGAGCACTTTGAATTTTTGAGCAAAATTTGATCCCCTGATCCCTAATGCTGAAAATTCAACTTTCGTGTTGGTTCCCACACTTGAATTGTATCTTATTTCTCAAAAATGATCTACATCTACGTGTAGAAGAGAACCAACACGACACCTTGCTAAAAAACACAGGTATTCCAATAGAGGATGAACACCTTGAGTAACCACTCACACAAATAGATCAAAGATCAACACACCAATGTTTTGACGTGGTAAAACTCCTATGGGGAAACATCCATGGGCCCAACCAACACGGCTACTTGGAGAAATTTATTAATGCAAAAGAAAAATATTACAAAGATATTTACAAGAGAGTTTCTCACAATCGATCACCAAAAAATGACCCTACATGCTCTTTAAATATAGATAATGGACCAATCAGGTGTTAAGCCAATAATCAATGTAGCTATTAAGATCGAGGAGAATATGAATTGTCGGATCACTCAATGTTGAAAACATATCATGACCATTAGATTACCTAACTACAATTGCATACTAAAGAAACATTCTTTTACCTAATGACACATTATACCAAATTGATCTTAACTAAATCCTAAGTGTCTAAATATCCTAACACACCTCGAGGGATGACCCTGGCATGCACCATCAAAAAAGGCCCAAGGGATCCCCTCCACTAGTGTTGAAATAATAAGAGTGCATTATTTAGGAGATTTTGGTGTGAGGTTGAATTCATCGACAATATTTTGAATCATTCCTGCCACTACCTCCATTGGAATATAATAATCCTAGAAGATACATACATTTCTATCCCACCTTTTGAACTATAAAATAATGCAGGGTATTATCGGACTAATCGGTAAGTACAGACACAAACAGATCTCCCCAAATTCCACAGGAAACTAGAACAAAACAAGACAGAGCACACACTTCCTCTTAAACTTCATTGTCATATAAACTAGTTTAAAGAGGTATAAGTGACATACATTTAAAATGATGCTTGATCCTTTCTAGTGTTGTCCTTGTAGCTCCTTCCTTGAGTTTGCGAGATGGTGAACCTGTTTTCAAGAAACACAAACCAACAAAGAGAGAGAATAAAAAGATATATATATTCCAATGAAATCTATGTATAAGATCAAGGAGTTATACAATAAAATTTGAGATACTTTTATAGGCAATAAATGTATTGATGTATTATATTAAATGGAAAGTGGATAATACAACCCATGCCTTGATGTTACAAGGTTATCTTTCAATGACTCCTTGCTCCAACACACACATCTTTGCTCCAATTCTTGGATGAAGAAGATCCACAATATGACTTAGAGAACTAAAGTAAAGCTCTCAAGCATAATCTGTATTAGAACCCTTCATGCAAATCTTATCCTATTCAACCTTAGCCTTTTCCACGAGAGATCCCTCTTTATATAGTGTGAAAGAGAGATGGATGAGGAGATTAGGATGATCCCACTAAATCAGAGAAGCGAGTAAGATCCAAACCGATCGAAGGCCACCTCACCTTCTAGAAGATTCCCTTATAGAACATTCGTGAAATTTGACTTTTCCCTTGCTTTAAGCATCATCGCACCATATTCATAAGAAACATGCGATGATGTTGCAGTCTAGTTTTAATGCAGAGTGTGAAGATCATGCATCGTCACACCCCATGCATACAATAGGGTGTGACGACCTTCCTTGTTATGGTTTTTGAAAGAGGAAAAGCAAACCACTTTTCTCATAGAGAAAGTCTCTTTTAATATTTTCAGGGAACATGAACACATGTCTTCAGTTGATCATTGAGGTGACCAAAATAATGTGTAACAAAATTCCCCCCAAAGTATGAAGCTGTAACTAGTGACAACTGAAATACTTTGTAGAATGCGTGTATCGAAAACAAGGAGCGCCTCGATCGAGAACATGCAAACAATCAAGCATCTGCATAATAATATACCATCTTCTGAGGTAGGCATTCCCATGCTCAGAATACAAGTGACTCTAAGAATAAGTGTCAAGTGAATCATGGCCACTAAACTTACACTGTGGATCCATGTCACCATGATTCAACATAGCCACCAAGAATACACTGTGGATCTATGCTCTAAAAGAATTGAAATTCGGACATAGCCACGAGACATACACAATGGATCTATGTGTCAGTACAAACTTATGAATACTTCGTCGCAACCTGGACCAAGATGATGAGATCCAGGGTCTTCATTTCCATCGTTTCTAAGTATGAATCTAGCTATGCGATTACATGTGTGTTACACATCAAAATTACTCATTTCAATAGTGTTGCAAGTGTCGTCATTACAAGTGTTGTAAGTGTCACATCTTGTCCGCAATCGTCGCATCTTGACCACAAGTGTCACAAACATCATACTGCCATCTTGCCTATGTTGTGCCTCTAACGACATCACAGGGACACTTAAGACACCTCAAAGACTAGTTTTGAAGAAGAGAAATCCGTTGACAAGGAGTACAAGTATTTTTCCACTGAAAAAGCCACTTAAAAATCATTTTTGGAAGGCAACGCTCCCCTATACACTGTCAGGGAGTGCTAACACTCCCTAGGCTTATTTGGGGGAGTGCTACAATGCTCTGTGCCCCATTTTGGGGGAGCGCTACGCTTTCTGAGCGAATTTTGGTTTGTTGAGACAAATCAGGGAAGAATCCCCTCAATTTCTGAAGGTGGTTGGATTCGAATCTGAGGTCAAGGCATGATCTTAGGGAAGATCCACAACTAAAGAAGAGGAATCCTCAACTTATCCCAAATATCTCTCAAGTGGTTTGGCCTATCAAAACCTATATAAGGAGGCCTTCTCATGGTGAAAGGAAGGATGGATATTGATAATTATACCTAACTTATGATCTCATAAGATGGGGAATTGAGGATAGAGTTTGAGAGAAGCACCTAACTTATGATATGATAAGGAAGGGATGGAGACATTGTGAAGTATCAAACTTATGATTTCATACGGGAGATATCATTGAAGCATCAACATTCTGTGTGGATTATTTGAGCAAGGGTTTGGATGAAGGGAGCTTGGTGAAGATGCTGCACTACATCCATGGCTGTAAGCACCACTTTTTTCTCATCAATATAAATCTATGCTTGGCCTGTTTCCTTTAAATTTCACGTAAATTTCATGAACTTATCTCTAGTAGGTAGAATGGTTTTTGAGCTAATCTCAATAGAATAGGAAGTTTGTTGTATCTTTGTTTGTTCTACAAGACTTATTGAGGAGCTTAGGATTGAAGCTCAACCTGGACCGTGCGAGGAAAAATTCCATTAAAAAGGTACACTTGTATTCTTCCTCTTCATACATTGTCTTAATTAGATCTAAAAGGAATGTCAGTGTCCATAATAGCATTTTCTGTCTTGGTCATAGGGGTCTAGTATCCAAGGGGATTTCTCTGTAACGGAAATTGGCGACTCCACTGGGGAAGGAATCATATTTTTATTTCCCTGGTTTGTCCCTGCCCTTTTACCACATTTCAGATCACTTTTTCTGTGTGTTTATGATCCATTATCCTTCTCCTACCTTCACTAGCATTTTCACCATTTTTTATGCATTATGGGTGATTTTTTTGCAAATTTTTGGCTATTTTTTTTGAGTTTCTGGGAGCATCAACGCCCCCCCTAGGCTAGAACAGGGCACTGATATTTGGCCAGCGCTCCCCCACAATGTTTTATGGAGTGTTGCAATGCTCTATCCCCTTGAGACAAGATGCGTTAGTCTTTGTTTTGGAGGTTTTTTGCCCTTTTTTGCTCAGATTTTTTCAGCGTGTTCCGTGGAAGTCTTTACCCAGTCTTTGTGGATGGTTTATGAAGTTATTTAGGTTGACATTTGGTTCTTATCACCCCTTATTGTCTTGATTGGAGCTTGAAACCTTTTCAAAAATGTGAAAATTGCCCTTTCTAGCTGCTTGTTTTGTCGGGACAATTTGAGTGATTTCTCTTTCTCCCTATATTTTCTTGGAGTCTCCTCTGCATTTTATTTGTGTTCCTTGAATTCTTGATTGGTTGTAGAATACTTGATGGTGTTATTTCTTTTTAGAACAAGTTTCTACTTTTTTTCTTTCATACCTCACTGCCTTGAGTGCATGCTTTGTTTGTAGCCCTTTTACTTCGTGTCTTTTGCATCTGCATAGGACTCTTTCTCCTAATTGAAAGTAGTGGAGCATTGAAGGTTTTGTATTTAATTTCTGTATACATCATAATCAAACAAAGAAGATAAATGGATTCTTTCTTTTGGGTAGTGAAACTAGCTTGCATTTGAAGTAGCGGAATTACATGTTGTTTTTGGCATTTTGCGACATTGTGCATCTGGAACGATGAATGTTTTCTCCTTCTCATAGAATAGCTTTCATCAAAATGAAAAGATTACATCTTCATCTCTTTGCATAAATTTTGAGTCGGTCAAAACACCATATTGTCCACACCATTTTCCTTTTGAGTAACAACAACCTTAAAAATCAAGCGCTAAACTAAAAATTGATTAGACCTTTTTACATTTTCTGGTAGCAAATTCTACATTAGATTTGTTGTAGGGATTTGGAATAGGTGTGAAAGATAACTTTCCAAAGCTGCAAACAAACATAGGATCTTGTGTTAGGGAGCGGTGAAATCCAATTGCTACATTTTGTCCTGGGAAGCCCTTCTCACACAAGGGTCAAACCTGAGGTCGCATTGAGACTAGCAGAGTTACTCACCTTACTTTGTTGGTCTTGGTGTAGAGATTGCACGTATTACAGAGGACGTTTGAAGGTATACCCACAATGATGAGTGGAAGCCTTTCAAGTTGATTTTGGGCTAGATACCCTGCCCTTGCGCGTGGATCAGACTGTCGACTGTTTCCCTAGGCATCATTGTTGTAGTTGGTAACCTTAGTGGCCTATCTCTTTAGGGTCTTTACACAAGGTGATTGTGGAGGAGAAATTCTTCACGGTACCTGGAATCGACGTTGGCCAGACTCACTCGGGCTCCTTGGAGAGTATACCCATGATTATGTGTGGGAGCTTGCACCAGGGTGTAAGTCCGTTAAGCACGTCATCAACGTAACTTTTCCACCCGCTCTATCTCAGCCCCTTCTTAATTTGTTCCCACGATGTTGGATTTCATCACCAACTAGTTTGCTCATTGTGGGAAGGTTTTGCTTGCTTGCTTTCTTACTAGATTTTTAGCGTGTGCTGTTTGTTATCTCTAGCAGAATCTAGGTTGGATTTTAATTTTTATGGCGTCAATTCCTTGAATGAATAATGAAGGAACCCCTTTTCCAGGGGAACCCTTTGTTTTTCCTTCTTATAGAAATGATTGTCCTCCTTACATCACTACTTTGAGCCTTCCAGGTCTCACAATTGGGTTACCGGTATGGTTGTTTTCCACTTCGGTGATCTTTAATACATGTGCTTCAGATGTAAGCACACCACCCACACATCAACCTCATGTCGACCTTTCTCCTTCTTCGCTCGTCAGGTCTCCTTCCATTTATCCTTCTTTTCCTAGTGAAAGTTCTCAAGTGAGTAGCTAGATTGATAATAAGAAGAAGAAATGGAAAGAGAAGAAGAATAAGAACCAGAAAAGGGACCAAGCCTCCAACTACATTAGATGTTGGATCCAAGCAACCAACTACTGTTAATCATACTGGAAGCGTTGATGAGGTCGACAAGATTAAAATGAAGAATCTAAAACCCAAATTCCCTTGCAGTCTTTGTAAGGGTGACCACTTTATGAGGGATTTCCCTGGTATTCACAAGGTCTTAGAAGTGTGGTCCTCCACGTCATCGGCCTCTGCTAGACATGTTGGTGACACCCTGTCAACTAGTGACATTAAGGTTGGTAAGAAGAAGACCACTGTCAAATTTCCTTGTATGTTATGCGAAGGTGATCATTATTCTCACCTTTGTCCTTGCATGAATGAGGCTTCTTCTCTTTTGGAAAATCTTCAACTTCCAATTGGTTATCATAAGATTTCCCCCAACCCATCGTTAGTTGATAGAATGGTCAATCCGGTCCCATCCCCGGTCAGTCCGGTTGATTAGGTGGTCAATCTAGTTTCATTCTCGGTTGAACCACTAACCCAAACAGTCGATCCGATCCCATCATCGATCGATCCCACTCCTCTATTGAGGAGTGCCAAAGTGGTTGCTTCGGTTACTTCATCGGTCAATCCCACTCCTCCTTTGAAGAGTGCCAAAGTAGTTGATCCAGTTCCGTCATCTATCAGCCCCACTTTTCATTTGAAAAGTGAAAGCAAAGTGACTGATCCAGTTCCTTCCTCGGTCAGTCCCACCTTTCATCCGAAAAGTGACAAAGTGGTTGCTCCGGTTACTTCATCGTTCAATCCCACTCTTCTTTTGAAGAGTGCCAATGTGGTCGATCCAATCCCATCATCGATCGATCCTACTCTCCCTCTAGAGAGTAAACTCGATACTGCCCACGTTTTTCTCATTGGTACATAATATACCGTGCCGAGGGGCATTCCTCCTTCTTCTGTGAAAACCCCTCCAAGTAATGAGGCCATTCTTTTTGATTGGGGTGTACTAACTGGACCTCATCTACCTTCTTACATTCCTTTCAAGATTACAATACAGGTTTGTGGTCGGGACGTCCCTCATACATTGATAGATGAAGGTTCATCGGTTAGTATTTTGTCCTCTATTGCTTGGAAAGCTTTGGGTTATCCTCAGCTTGTGCCAGTTACCCATACTCTGTTCACTTTTAACAGAAGAACTTGTCACCCTTTAGGGATCCTTCCTCAGCTTCCCATAACTTTGGGAGGGAAAACTGTCTTTATTGATGTTATGGTAGTCCAGGACCCCTTGGATTTCGATTTGCTCCTTGGGCGAGATTATGTCCATGCCATAAAAGCTATTGTTTCCACTCTCTTTCGTGTGATATCTTTCCCTCACGATGGAAGAATGGTGACTATTGATCAAATTTTGTTTGTTGGCCCTGACTTGACCATCAACCCAATGACCTCCCTAAACGGGTCTTATATGAAGTCGATATCACCCCTGCCATAGGTCAACTATGTGGTGTTGTCTCCCATGCCTTCAATTTCTGATGACTTAGATCCGGTAGTTGACATGGTGATCTCTTCTGTAGGGCTATTGGAGCATGATCTCCTTACCCCTGAAGACACCCTCGACATGTGTTCCTTCCAGAGAATTCTTTTTCCATCCAGTGAATATCTCTTGGAATCCATGATCGAGTTTTGTCCCTTGACATGGTGTCCTTCCAGAGTGTTATCCTCTTGGAGGCCTTGATCAAGAAGAGTCCACGAGCATAGTTTCTCATTTCTGTGGCAAGCTCGTTAAAAAATGAAACAGAGGCTACGAGCATAGTTTCGATTCTCTGTGACAAGCTCGTTAAAAAATGAAACAGAGGCTACAAGCATAGTTTCGATTCTCTGTGACAAGCTCGTTAAAATATGAAACAGAGGTTACAAGCATAGTTTCGATTCTGTGTGACAAGATCGTTAAAAAATGAAACAGAAGCCACGAGCATAGTTTCTCTTCTCTGTGACAAGCTCGTTAAAAAATGAAACAGAGGTCACGAGCATAGTTTCTCTTCTCTGTGGCAGGCTCGTTAAAAAATGAAACAAAGGTTACGAGCATAATTTCTCTTCTCTGTGGCAAGCTCGTTAAAAATTGGAACATAGGTTACGAGCATAGTTTCTCTTCTCTGTGGAAATCTCATTAAAAAATGAAACATAGGTTATGAGCATAATTTCTCTTCTCTGTGGCAAGCTCGTTAAAAAATGAAACATAGGTCACGAGCATAGTTTTTCCTCTCTGTGGAAAGCTCATTAAAAAATGAAACAAAGGCCTTCAGCATAGTTTTTTCTTTTCTGTAGAAAGCTCGTTAAAACATGAAACAAAAATCTGGGGATTGAACCTGGAGCCTTGAGCATAGTTCTTTTCTTGTGTCAAGCTCGTTAAAAAATGAAACAGTCACCTCTTCTATCAGGTCGAGTCTTTCACCAGATCTCGTAGATGTCGAGTCGAGTCTTTCGTTAGCTCTCATATTTGAACCTTCTTTTTATCCACCTATATCATTTTTCTCCATCCATTAGAGAAATTGGTGACAACCTCAAAGTCGATGAATGAATTGAAGCTTGGGGGGCATGTCTCCAACCTTTGATGATCATTCTGGAGTTAAGCCACTAGCTTTCAAACCGAGGGCATACCGAGCTGAGTCTTTGTTCTTTCTCATGCTCACAAAAACATGAGAATGTAACTGAGTATACTTTTATCACTTTTTCGGACTCGTAAAGGTTATACGAAAAATGAACCCCTTGGAGTCTCCTTTAATCTCTTTTCAGACTCTCTAAACATGAAAAGACTGCCGAGTGACCTTGCTTCCTTTCACACTCGTTAAAAGGTTTGAAAGGACGTCTTTCGAGTGATAATTTATCTCTTTTTTGGCCTCGCGAGACTAACATTACGAAAAAGGACAACACTGGAGTCATTTTTAAGTCATTTTCAGACTCTCTAAATATGAAAAACTACCGAGTTTACCTTCTTTGGACTCGTTAAACAATTACACATTAAAGGGCCCATATGGGACCGAACCCTTACTTATTCCAGTTCGTTAAATAAAGGAAGAGGAAATTACCAAAGGTGAGTTATATCGAGCATGTGTTACCCTCCTCGAGCTCATTAAACCAAAAAGAGGTACTCATCTATCTGGATGGGGGAAAAAATTGAAGGAAGCAAGCCAAGCAGTTTTTAAGAACACTACCAGTAATCCTTACGGTCGCCCTTGAACATGACATTTTGTCTTTGCATACATTTTTATTCATTGAACCTCTGTACTGAACCAGTCCTCTGAGTTTTCTTACTCCTTTGGGTCACCCGATGAAAGTCACCGTATCCACTGCATTATCATGGTTTTGGTCCATGTCATGTTTCTGCTGTTGTGCCTAAGTGTTTAAGGGAAGTATCTGCCTCAAGAGTCAACCAACACAAATACCCTGTTTCAATACATGTGTCAGTCCATGTTCATTTGATTTACCAATTTACATCTCTGTTTCAGTTTCATGTCATTGATGGGGGATACATCAAGGCCCTCCTGCGACGCGTTTATTCCTGTCGACCTCAACACATTATCCAGGAACTAGACTTAGAAACTAGTTAGTACCTTGGGACCTACATGCCTCAATGGCAGGCCTCCTCATGTCCGAAAGTGGGTTTACATCATTGATCTCTCATCGAATGATTCCACAGATGTTCGAATTCAGCTCATCCATTCACATTCGTTGCAATGTACTAGAGTACCTTGGGAATCATTGACATCAATGGTGATTTCCCTCGTGCTTGTTAACAGTTTACCTCATTGACCGGTAATCAAGTGGTTTCTACCATGTTTGACGTCATGATATCTATTCACATGGTTAGATTCTTACTACATCGAGATCAGTAAGAAGACCCCGGGTTGAGTCATCACTCTTACATGTACTTTGCCCAGGTTGCGACGGAATTTCTTTTGAACAATGACACATATACTGTTACATAGATCCACTTTGTATTGGTCGTGGCTATGTCTTGTCGTCTCATATATCCACTGTATATTTTTCGTGGCTATGATAAGTTTAGGTCATAGGAGTATAGATCCACATTGTATCTTCAGTGGCTATACCATGTTGTCAATATAATTATGGATCCGCAGTGTATTTTATGGCGGCCATACCTTGAAAATCTTTATCACTCAAGCATAGGTATACCTGCCTTGGGTTTGAAACATGTCATAATATTTGTTTGATGGTTGTGTGCAACTTCTACCAGGTTCTCTGCGTCCATACCCTTGCTTGAAGAAATCTACAAAGTACTTCAGTCATCACGTCTTCTAACTTTGCACTTTGGGGGGAAATCTGTTACACATCAAAATTACTCACTTCAATAGTGTCGCAAGTGTCATCATTACAAGTGTTGTAAGTGTCGCATCTTGACCACAAGTGTCACAAGTTTCAAAAGCATCATACTACCATCTTGCCTATGTCGTGCCTCTAATGACATCACAGGGACACTTCAGACACCTCAAAGACTAGTTTTGAAGAAGAGAAATCTGTTGACAAGGAGTACAAGACTTTTGCCACTGAAAAAGCCACTTAAAAATCATTTTTGGAAGGCAACACTCCCCTATACACTGTTAGGGAGTGCTAATGCTCCCTGGGCTTATTTGGGGGAGTGCTACAACGCTCTGTGCCCCATTTTGGGGGAGCACTACCCTTTCTGAGCGAATTCTGGTTTATTGAGACAAATTAGGGAAGAATCCCCTCAATTTCTGAAGGTGGTTGGATTCGAATCCGAGTTCAAGGCATGATATTAGGAAAGATCCACAACTGAAAGAGAGGAATCCTCAACTTATCCCAAAGATCTCTCAAGTGGTTTGGCCTCTCCAAGCCTATATAAGGAGGCCTTCTCATGGTGAAAGGAAGGATGGATATTGAGAATTATACCTAACTTATGATCTCATAAGATGGGGAATTGAGGATAGATTTTGAGAGAAGCACCTAACTTATGATCTCATAAGGAAGGGATGGAGACATTGTGAAGTATCGAACTTATGATCTCATAAGGGAGATATAATTGAAGCATCAACATTCTATGTGGATTATTTGAGCAAGGGTTTGGACGAAGGGAGTTTGGTGAAGTTGCTGCACTACATCCATGGCTATAAGCACCACTTTGTTCTCATCGATATAAATCTATACTTGGTCTGTTTCCTTTAAAGTTCATGTACATTTCATGAACTTACCTCTAGTAGGTAGATCTGTTTTTGAGCTAATCTCAATAGAATAGGAAGTTTGTTGTATCTTTGTTTTTTCTACATGACTTATTAAGGAGCTTAGGATTGAAGCTCAACCTGGACTGTGAGAGGATAAACGCCATTAAAAAGGTACACTTTTCTTCTTCCTCTTCGTACATTAGCTTAATTAGATCTAAAAGGAATGTCAGTGTCCACAATAACATTTTTTGTCTTGGTCATAGGGGTCTAATATCCAAGAGAGAATCCACTTGTCCCCAAGGGGATTTCTCTATAACAATGTGTCAAAGTCGAACATGGTAGAAACCACTTCATTACCGATCATTAATGAAAACCGTTAACAAGTGCAAGGGAAATCACCATTGATGTCAATGACTCCCAAGGTACCATAGTACAATCCAACAAATGTGAATAAATGAGTTGAAGTTGAACAGTCGATGAAATATTTTAGGGGTCAATGATGTGAACCCACTATTGAAAGCAAAGAAACCTACCATTGAGGCATGCATGCTCTAATGTATTAAATGATTTAATGAGTTGAAGTCCACAGGAAAAGACTCGTGATAGGAGGGCCTTGATGTATCCCCTATCAATGACATGAAATATGTAACATATTTGAAGTAAATCAGAGTATGAAGTGATTTGGAACTGACACATGGAAGGCTAACATGGTAGAAAATTTATAACTGTAGATGGCTGACTCGATAGAAGGCTTGATTAGGTTGGAATTCTCTTGAACATATGAATGACACGATAGTTGTCTTGGAAACATTGACTCAAGGAGGACCCAACATATGAACTTGTGGATGGTAAAATGAGAGACAAATGGATTTCCCAACCCTGATATAATGATGAAGAGGGTTGTCATGTTCAAGAGCAACTATCACTGCCACTAACACAAATACAAAGACACATTTCTTTCCCAATTTTCCCCCACCATTTCTAGCGAGTACCTCTTTATTTTTACGCAAGCTTGAGGAGGATAACATATGCTTGAAAATGTAAGCTCATCCTTCGGATGAGTCCCTCAGAGAATGTTTAACAAACCCTAAGAAGGAGTGGTTCGATCCCATATGGGTCTTTCGATGTTTGTTTAATGAGTCCAAAGAGACAAAAATAAGGGGTTTTTCATTTTTAGAGAGTTTGAAAAACACTTAAAGAGAACTCTGTCGGATCCTTTTTCGTGAGTTAATATGACGAGACCTAAAAAGAGATAACCTACCACTCATCAAGTGTTTTCTTCAAATACTTTTATGAGCATGAAAAGAACAAGATCACTCGACCATCTTTTCATTTTTAAGGAGCTTGAAAAGAGCTTAAAGGATACTCCATAGGTTTCATTTTTCGTATTACCAATGTGAGTTCGAAAAATGACAAAAGACTACTGATTACATTCTCATGGTTTCACGAGCATGACAAAGAGTTAAGACTTTGCTTAGACTTTTTCCTGAAAAACCCTAAAAGGATTCGTACATAAGAAAAATATGCAAAAATAAATAAAAAAGGGTGGACCGTTGTTCCAACATCTCGTCTCTAGACATTTTAATCTGCAAAATTAAACACTTTGCCAAGTTGTTAAGACTTTAGGGCATGGATAAATATAAAAATAATATAATTTTGCCAATAAAAAGTGGTAAAAAACAATAAAATAGGTCCAAAACACCATTTTACCATTTCATTTGCAAATTTACCCAAATAGTGCTCCAAAGCCCTTTTTCTCCCCGAATTTCAACTGTCGATTGCGGAGCATGTGGTGGATCATTTTGCGAACCGTCTCTGTCAAACATGTAATCTTCTTCTTCTTCATCTTTTCATGGTTTCAAAATTTGTTTTCATTGGTCAAATTTGGGTGTTGGGTCTATTTTTTGGGGCTACCTGCGTGTTGAGATCGTCACAGGTGCCCTATATCGTGAACTGCGACAATCTTGCATTGTCGCAGGTGACCCTATACGCAGGGTGCGATGATGTCACTCTACGTGAAAGTGCAGCCGTGCGACGACTGCAACCATAAATTTAAAACCCCAGGAAATAATTTTTATATTTCTAAATTCCTTTTAATGTTCCTTGACAGGATTTCCTTGGTCAAGATGCTGGAGTGGCATGAGCGAGAGAATGAAGAAGAGGATTATTTTTCCGAGAATGACCCGGGGACAGTTATGGCTCTAAGGCAACGTGGGTTACTCAAGTTTTTCAGGATTCAGGGCATGAGAGCCCAGTTGAGGCTGCTAGAGTATTTGGTTCACATGTGGGATGTGAACGAACATGATTTTCGTGTGGGTGTTCATACACTCACATTAGATATAGAGGATATCTATTTTATGATAGGACTGTCTCGCCATGGTTCACAGGTATCGCTCACAAGCAACAGGGGTGGAGGTGAACCTATGGATTACTACATTCACCACCATTGTGTTCCAAGTACCAAAAAACACAGTGGCAAGGTAGCCATTAGAGATGTCTGGGATTTACCATTGTGGACCATCCTTTACACCATTACTCAAATGGCAGGGAGTGCAAATCCCCATATGGCTTTGCAAATCCATTTTCAGTATGTGATAGAGTGCATGGAACCCAGAGTCTTCAACTGGTGTGAGGGTGTCCTAAAAAGAATGAAAAAACAACTTACAAAGTGTCGAAATGGTCGGTTGAAGCAATTTGGATATAGGTCCATTTTGGGGTCCTTCTTTCTGGAGAGGGTTCTTGTCCTACGTCTGTAGGTGGAGTGGGGTATTCCCGCTCCACAGGATCCACATATGAAGAGGTGGGTGGATCTTATGGCTCGACATGGTGGTGTTCCCATCGTCAAGTATGACGATGTTTTCTTCCAATGGATGAGGAATAAAATGCTCATGGTGGAAGACTATGCATATGCCGGGACAAATTTTCGTGGGGATCCAGATCTATCCCTTCCCGATGGATCCCAGTGGGGGGACATATGAAGAAGGAAATTTTTGTTTATATAATGTTTTTTATATTTTAATTATATAAAATGTTTTTTGTGTTATTTATCCAATGACTAATCAAGTGTTCTCAATAATGCAAATGTGGGGCCTTATCGTCCGCTAGGATCATCTCCCATCCAGAGGCGTGGAGAGAGAGGTGTTGTAGCAGGGGTAGCTGTCGCAGATCTCGAGACTATTGAGAAAAAAATGGAGGGAATAACTATGAATTTCCATGATTCCACGGTGATCCAGGTGGATATCGGTGGCCACCCACCTTTTCCAACTGACTCAAAACAATTTTCTAGCAATTTTGACAATTTACTATTTTTTAGCAGTTTTAACTTCTGGGGCCATTTTGAGGACCTAAATGAAGATTATTTTGGGATTGAGCTTCTCAATGATAACCAAATGAATAATTGATCCCCCTAAATTAATCTCCTTGACGATACCATTCCAACGAGCTATCGTGCGCCTGAAACAAAGATTGTATGCCAAATTTACGCCCCCGGGAAGTTGATACACCAAACTACCCAAAACGGGGTCCACAAAACTGTTGGCTTTTCATCTTCTGGGGTTAGGGTTTTGGATTTTATTTATGATAAAAAGGGCTTTGGAGCCTCATTATAAAACCATCTTCTCGTGAATGAGAGTAGTGGACACATCTCTTCTGAGAGATAAGCTGCCACCATTCTAGTGAGTCTTTCACTATGTATTTTTATGTATTTTTACAGTGTTTGTACATTTTCGCTCATTAATAGAAAATTTTGTATTACTGTATCTCTGTGTTTATGGTTGCATCTCTGATACATTTATGTTATATTATTGGATATCTTATATATTTTTGTACATTTCTTTATTATATCTTCGCTCTCATTTCATGCCGAAAATAATCCGGATCAGTGGTATCAGAGAAGGCTTCTCTTGATCGTTTTTTTCAATGCATGTCCCCGACGAGGTCCGAGTATAGAAATTTGGGTCTTGAGCTTGTCTCTCTTGAAGACAATTGCTGTCGCACTCCCAAGAAACCCTCCATGGAGGAATACAAGAAAAATTACGGAGAAAACGATTCTATCAATCTGTTGCTTGAGCAAGCTCTCACGCGACAAAGGGATGAAATGATGGTGTTATAACCCTAAATTGCATCACACATGCTTACCTGGCATCAGGCCAACTCATATCCCTTCTTTGCCAAAAACTACTGAACAACTCTTCTAAATACTCAATTTTTAAAAGTACACGCTAGCTGGCCCACTACAGCCCGCGTGTACCTACAAAGTACACACTAGCAGGCCCACTACAGCCCGTGTGTACCTTCAGAATCATGAAAAAAAGGAAAGTTGCCTATGGGACAAAAAGCTATGGGTCAGTTAACTGAAACTCCCGGCCATGCATGGTCGAGGGTTCGTCCAAAACCCTAGCTCCTTCTAGCCTATAAAAGAAGGGGTAGGGGTACCATTTGGAGGAGGAAAAAATATAGCGAAGAAACTCTGCGAATTTACGTAATCCATTGTCCCAACCCTTTAGCCTTTCCTCATGCCAAAGGAGATTTAACGCAAAGCAGTTGGAGGACAAAAGAAGAGGAGCCCAGGATCAGGTTCAAGGAGCGGTGGCCGGTCTCGACTTTGATTGTAAGTTGATTCATTTTTCAAGTAATAAAAGAATACATTTCCTGTCCCAATGCATGAGTTATCTATGGTTTGGTTAATTTATGCTTAATTTCTAACCCTTGAGTAGAGAAGTAGCATGCATGCATAGTTGTTATTTGTCTTTATTGCAGGTCATCTGTGGAAGGAGCAACGCAAGCAAGTGGTCAAAACGCAATGAAGGATCTACATCGAACGCCGATAACAATGTTAGTAGTCCCTTTCCATGCATGTACTGTGAAAGAGGGGTTTTAGTTTTGGGTTGTAGGTTAGAAGGTAATTTCTTTACGGTCAAAATCTACATGCAAGTCTGACCCTAGTTTGCTAGTCCGTAGGGTATTTTTCCCAGCAACAAAATTGGCAACCATACTGGGGAGAATACTCTTTAGGGTTTCTGGATTTCTTTAATTTTTTTTGGGTAGTTTAAAGATTAGGTTTTCGGTTTTTCTTTCCCTGTATTTTTCTATAAGGTCTGAGCTAGCAGGGAGCTTGGTTCTTCATACTAGTTTTCCCTGACTTTTGCTTGACGGTAGTTGTCGGGACACACTGAGGTACACGCGGCCTGCAGAAGTTCTGCATGCATGTACCCGTGCCCTATCCTCTTACAGCCCACATGTGAACACTATCTGTAGGGATAACAATAGCGTGTAGGCATTCAGAGAACTTTAGAGGTGGTCCACCTCTTCCCTGTCAGAATTATACATTCTCAGGGGGTTTTCTGGAATCCTGTCTGAGTCTTGTTGGTTCACAGTCCTATCTCAGATTGTTTTTTTCGCCTTGTTATTCCTTGCGTTATTTTTCTTTTCTGTTAGAAAGAGCATCCAAGCCTTCAAGGGACCCTAGTTATCAATACCAGAGGCCTCTTCCTGGTCTGGACTGCCTGTTTTCATTTTTGTCTTAGTATTTAAACATACACGCGGCCTGAGCAAGGTCAGCCCGCGTGTACACGCTTCCTGTTTTAGCTCACCACGAGTTTGCACGCGTGCTGTTTTAGTGACAGTAGCGTGCTTGACAGACTACTTTTTGTTCAGGGTGGGGCAGTCATCCCCTCCTTTGATGAGAAGTATTCCTCTCAGGTGTTTGAGTCTAGGGTTTAACAATCACTAGGTTAGGTCATCTTACCCTTAGCCTGCTTTTTCTCAGTTGATAGTTGACACAG
>ML809008.1:55164-90231 GCA_009831015.1 Picea engelmannii
TTATATATTTTTTATGGTTTTTAGACAAGCGTAAGAATCTTTGTTTTCTTGATTTCCGTTATGTGTCTTTACTCTGATTCTTTGTGATCTGCGCTTTAAGCCAGAATTTGTTTTTCTTGGTTTTTTGCTTGTCGGTATTTTCCCTTTGTTTCTTTACTAGCACTTAAATAAAAAAAAAAATTCTCTCTTTTCATTTTCTTCTTTGTTTGAAGAGTGTGTTGCTGCATCATTAGCTAGGGAGAAGTATTTTATTTCGTAAGTTTTTGCAGTGCATTTAGAGCATAAGTAACTCGTAGTCGAGCGAAATTCCTTTATGTTTGCTGTATAAAATCTTAGAAAAATTGAGAAGAAAAATAAATCTTTCTTTGTGAAAAGTTGTTGAAATTTTGCATTTAGTAAAAGTCTTTTGTTTCCAGCTTTTTTCATTTGTTTTTGCTTTCGTCTTTACACATCATCACTTTCACCCTCATACCCCTTGACATAAGAAAAACCATAAAATCAATGCTAATTTAAAATCTATTAGACTTTTTGTTTGTAGGGTTCACAAACTAGTTCAGGACTAGGGCCTTGGATTAGGTTGGAGAGGAAACTCTCTAAGGCCATTCAAAACCAAACATTAGAGTCTGCGATAGGGAGTGTCTAAGTCTAGTTTCGTGGAAGTTATCCAGGACCCCCCTCTAACACAGGGGATAAACATGAGGTCGCGTGTGGAAAGGTAGCGGAGATAACCCCTCCAAAGTCGGATCAATCGTAGTGGAGAACACATATCGAGGGCTTGTTTTGGGATTCCGTCGTTTGCATTTGCCACGGGGCTTCATGGGTCTCGAATCTGTTCGAGGTCCTCAGTTGTCTTCCAGACCATTTTCTCTCGATACCCTTGACAGGTTTTGGGCTTGATACCCTGCTCATTGTGGTCTACTCGACTTTCGACTATACTTGCCTGGTGACTATCTCTTAGGGGCTTATTTTTAGTGTGTATTACTTTTTGAACGTGTAGAATAACTTAGTGTGTCTTGGATCTTCTCACATAGTGGAAGATCCCGAGCTCCGCTGGTCACGAAGGCTTCTGGGCCTGCCGTCGGTTACACTGGAGCCACCCCCGCCACCATTAAGGCGGAAGCTAGACCAACAAGGGTCTTTCGAAGCGATCGGGTTACAAACCTTTGTGCCCGAACAACTCCCGGAGGAATCAAACACTGCTCTTGGCTCAGTTGAAACCCCAACCACTGATACCTGGCCACCGATTATTATACCAATCCAATTTTACGAACGCCTATCAGTGCCTCACACAACTATGGAAACAAACACTATTACTTCTTCTAGGAATTCTTCCATTCCTACCACAGTTGCTACCACATGAGAATCATCTCCTAACTTACCGCCATCGGTCCGAGCCACCATGGTCTCGGCCGCAACTACATCACACAGTAGACCGAACCCGTCTATGGTGGCCACCACAACCCCCTTCACACCTAGTGCGACATGCCCTCCATTCTCATACGATATGCCTAGTTCGGGTACAAGTCCTGCACTCACTTACTCCACTTTACAAACTTTGGGTCTGGGGGCAGGGATCTCTTACGCTCCTCTGCAAGGTCAACTTGGGGGCACTCCTGTCCCTTTTAATTCTTTTCCTTACGCAGGAGGTCATATCCCTCCTTCATCCCCTTCGCTTGGTGGTCCGCATCAGCAGTCTGCCGGGTAGCCTGCACACACTAGTTTATTTGGAGCCGGGAGTCAAGGAACACCTGCGCAAAGTATGCTGGTAGGTTTGTCACCGTTTGTTTGGAACGGGACATTTGGTAACAACACTTTCCCATCCACCGCTTTCCCGTCTGGGGGCAATCCCATTTTTGGACAGTCTACTCCGGCGCAGGGTACTATTCCTGCGCCGGGGGCACATATAGCAGGACCTTGGAACTCAAGACAAGGATCTGTTCCCTCCTCTGGAATGCCGTTCTGGGGTAATTATTTCCACAGTCAATGGAACCCTGGATAGACTACTATGCCTCTCCCATCAGGACCGGCATGGGGTAATCCTTCCCAAAGTCCTTCGAACATGATGCATGCCCAACACCCTATGTCCTTTATGGGAAATCAACCAATGATGTCTCCACAGATGAAAAATCCTTACGCTGGTCAGGGCCATGGTTTCTACCAGAATCTGGGCCAGCAGCCAAACTTTTCCTGGTAACTTGGTGCCAGTCAAACTCCAGGACCCTTTTTCCCAGGTTATCAACAACAACCCAAACTACCATTCCTGGCGACGTTACACTTGCCAGATTTGACAAGGTTGTTAAATGATCCTATTTGTCATGATCCACGTTGGCCTCCTATGCCAACGAAGTTGCCTTCAGACATTCCAAAGTTCGAGGCTAAGCCTAACGAAGATCCAGGTGATCATGTGACTACCTTCCATCTTTGGTGTTCATCTAACTCATTGAAAGATGACTCCGTATAGTTGCGATTGTTTCAACGCACTCTTATCTGGAGTGCCACGAAATGGTACATCGATCTCGATCGCTCAAGATACTCTTCTTTTGGCGAACTGGCGATGGCCTTCCTTAACCATTTCCAGTTACCTGTGAGATACGAAACTGGCACAGAGCTGCTCGCCAATTTCGAACAAAAAACAACGGACCATATCTCTGATCATATCTGAGAGTGGAGACGCCGAAAGAGTCTAATCAAAGTACCAGTCCCACCAACATTCCTACTTGAGTGGTTCCTTCAGTCTCTGGTCCCACAATTATCCAAAGACGTTGTGACTTCTGGAGTTTTATCCGAAGAAGATGCCATCATGAGGGATCAATAGTTTGAGCTCATCTATTCTCAGTCTGGTTTATTATACAACATCCTGCCGGATGTGCCACGATCGATACTGGATAAAACTAGATAGAGAGTTGGACCACATGCCAATGGTATTGTTGGTTCAACACAAACCAAGCCCGCTGAGCAATTGAAAAAACAATTGCAACAATTATCTATACAACACTCAGCGGCCGGCCAGACTACTGCTTTGGCTGTTCCTCCTACCCAAACGTCGAAAGTACACTCCGTGCAGTCGACTAACCCAAATGCCACCCAGTATCCTGAAGGGAAGGAAAAAAAATGAAAGAAGGGTAAGGGGGATAAGAAACTCACTGATAATGCTGGTGGGGACACCACGGAAAAATGGAAGGCGAGGTATCCATGCAACTTGTGTGCGGAAGACCACCCGACCCATCTTTGTCCTCGACTTGCAGAGGCCCAAAAGTTTGTCACACAACAACAACAAACAGTGTTGACTAATCCCTTTCAACATGGGCAAAATTTAACTCAAGCCTCTACAAGTGCCAAAGGAGGCAGCCAATAAACCTGCCCTCCTCTAAACAATCCCTCATCCACGAACGTGTATATGGTTAGGGGTGAGGCTTTCATAATGACTAGAGCGCACGGCTATAGTAAACCAAGCGCTTCTGAGAAGGGTAAAGAAGCTGAGCTCCCATATCTTCCTCTACAGATCGAGAAGACGTTGGGAGAAACAATGACACGCATTCCAAAGGGTGCATTTAAGAAAGCTTCTCACAACCCAAACACAAGGGCCGCCCAGAATTACTCTGTGGTGGATGATTTATCACAAACCCCTTGTGCGATGTCTGCTTTGGAGGTCCTCCAGAGTTGCCCTGCTCAGAGGAAAGCCTTGTTAACTGCTTTGGGCTCTACTGAGACTTGTAATCTGGGTACCATCATGTTAGATACAACCGACTTAAAACCTCATCTGCCTTACCACGTCGCATTTCAGATAGTAGTGGCTCATCCCATGAAAACTTTTACATGGAATATCTTCCGCACGGTGGTCGACGAGGGTGACTTGACATGCGTTATGTCATTAGCATGTTGGAAGGCCATTGGCCAACCTGCTTTGTCTCCATCACTTACTCTCCTCACTGCTTTCGACGGTCGTTCTTTCCGACCACATGGCATCATTCCTTCTTTCCCTGTGCAGTTAGGAGGGAAGACCGTGTGTGTTGAAGTAGAGGTAGTCGATGCTCCCCTCGACTATAATCTCTTGTTAGGACGGAGTTGGACTTATGCTATGCAAGATGTGGTCGCTACAGTTTTTCGAGTCTTGTTGTTTCCACATGAGAGTCAGATAGTGACCATCGATCAATTGTCCTTCTCTAGACCTGACCCAGCTTTGGGGGCATCCACGGTCCCCATGATTGATAATCCTCAACCGGGTATCATTAATGTAGGAGTTGGTTTGTGCCCATCCTTGATGGGTACCTTCGATTACCCACCTCCTCACGATGATGCCAAATTTATATCTAATCACCATAAGGTTGAGATTTTTCAAGTTTCGTCATTCCACACGACTTACTTTGAGGATCCTTGTATTCTTCCTTCCCCATCAACCACGATGGATGAGACAGGGCACTCAGGCATGTCCATGCCCTTGTTGGCCGCTGAAGTAGCGTACTCTTTAGTCCAGCAAGCTTCAACTAACCTTGATCCGACTCCCGCACAAGAGTTAGATCCACTTCTAGAGCCTATTTGGGCTCAGGGTTCTCTGGCTAACATCGATTCATTAGACTTAGTCTTGCCTTCTAACGAAGTAGTAATCGAAGCAATGACTAGTCCGGAAAAATCTTGGGAAGATCTTCATCACAGATCATACTTTCTCCCCGAGTTAAGCCGAATCGAAGCAAGAGAATTCACCATTACCATGACGGGAGATCAGCCATGTCCTATTAACCTCTTAGCTACACAGGAAATTTATGCTGAGGGTAATATGGCGACTATCGCTGAAACTATACCCATCAACATCTCCCAAAACCCTGGTGTCGTGGAGAAGGTCTTCGTCGGAGCGGATTTCTCCCTCGAAGAGATTCAAATTTACACGGATCTTTTTAAAGAATTCCGCGATGTTTTTGCCTAGTCTTATGAGGAAATGCCAGGTATCGATCCGAAAATAGGTAAACATGAAATCACAACGTATCCTGATGCCAAGCCCGTTCGACAAAAACTTCGTCCAGTTAATTTTAAGAAAGCAACAACCATTAAGATTGAGGTTGAGAAATTGCTCAAGGCAGGATTCATTTATCCTATTCATTTGACTCAATGGGTGTCAAACCCCGTGCCAGTCAATAAAAAACAAGGCATGATTCATGTATGTACCGATTTTCGTGATTTGAACAAGGCATGTTGCAAAGATAATTTTCCAACACCAAATTGACCAGATCATTGATGAATGTGCCAGTTGTGAAGCCTTTTCGTTCATGGATGGATTTTCAGGATATAATCAAATCCAAATCAAACCTGAAGACCAACACAAAACAACATTCATTTGTCTGTGGGGTACATTCACATATCGTAAGATGCCTTTTGGCCTTAAAAATGATGGAGCCACATTCTAGCGGGCCATGTCTTTTGCGTTTCATGACCTCAAGCATATAGTTGAGGCCTATCTATATGATTTAGCATCACGCTCTCGCAAGTGAACGAATCATCCCACGCACCTTCGACTAATCTTTGAACGTTGTCGCTACTTCAGGATTTGCTTGAATCCAAACAAGTGCAGCTTCTGCGTAACGTCAGGATGTTTGTTAGGTTTCATCGTATCAACAACAGGGATCATGGTTGATCCTCTTAAGGTGGAGGCAATAATCCAGTTGTCCCCCCCACGCACAATCTTACAACTTCAGAGTCTACAAGGCAAGGCGAACTTCTTACGACGCTTCATCGCCAACTATGCCAAAATCACCAAGGGCTTTATATGTTTACTAAAGAAAGACGTTCCTTTTTTCTGGGATGACACCGCTCAACGCTCTTTCGACGCATTAAAACACGCCCTCACAACCGCACCTCTGCTATGACCACCTAACTATAACAAAGATTTCTTATTATATTTGGCTGCCGCAGAGTCAACCATAGGCATGGTTTTAGTTCAGGAATATGATTCATTTTCAAAATACGTGATCTATTACCTGAGCCGAGGCCTCGTAGGACCGGAACTTAATTATTCGCATATCGAAAAACTTGCGTTGGCAGCAGTTCATGCTGTTCAACAGTTCCACCACTATGTTCTGTTTCGCAAGACCACTGTCATTGCTGTCGTGAATCCATTCCAGTACATGTTGACATGACGAGTTATAGGCGGAAAAATTAGTAGATGGATGGTCATCCTCCAAGAATTTGACTTAGACTTCGTTTCAGCCAAGTCCAAGAAGTCATTGGTCTTCGTAAAACTTATTTCGAAACTTCCGGTTGAGTCAAGTGACGTTGTGCCTGAGGAATCGCCTATCCGGGGAGATATGTTTTTGATTGAATCTTTAGACCCTTGGTACAAATATATACTTATCTATCTCCAGACTTTGAAGTGCCCCACCTCTGCTTCTCGTGATGAGCGCCGACGTATACGCCATCAGGCTAAGAATTATCTCATACTCGATGATATGTTGTATCAGAGAGGTGTAGACTGCATCTTGTGTCGATGTCTCACTCACGAGGAGGCCATAATAGTGCTCAACGATTTCCATACTGGAGCGTGTAGCGGTCATTTATCTGGGTTGGAAACAACCCAAAAGATTTTACGAGCATGTTACTTCTGGCCCACACTTATCAAAGATTGTATCGAATCGGTTAAGAAGTGCCATCCACGCCAAGTCTTCTCTCGGAGGATGAGGGCACATCCCGCTCCTATGTTTCCTGTCATCATAGTTGGTCCCTTCACTAAGTGGGGGATTGATTACACTACATGCAACCCCCCTTCAGCAAGGGGGCACCGCTATATCATCGTAGCTGTCGACTACTTCACTAAGTGGGTCGAGGCTATGCCAAGGTTTAAAGATGATGGAGAGACTGCAACTCTCTTCTTATTCAACCAAATCATAGCAAGGTTCAACGTCCCGAGAGAGATTGTCACTGACCATGGCAGTCACTTTCAAAACCAAATGATGACTGAATTAACATCAAAGCTTGGGTTACGGCAGGAACATTCATCACCTTACTACCCCCAAGCCAATGGGCAGGTGGAAGCTGTAAACAAAACTCTTAAGATGATTCTACAACGAACTATCAACTCAGCCAAGTCAAATTGGCATTTGACGTTATACTCAACATTATGGGCTTACCGAACATCTGTTAAGACTGCAACTGATTTCTCACCTTTTCAACTCATTTACGGGCTGGAGGCAGTCTTTCCCATAGAATGTCAAATCCCATCTCTGAAATTGGCAGTACAGTTATTGCCAGACACTTCTCCACTTGAAGAACAGTTAGTATACCTTGAGAAACTTGATGAGTAGCGTCGCGATGTGGCCCTGGCCAACGAGGCTCACAAGCATAAGGTCAAGTGTCAATATGATAGGTCCGTTCGTCCTCAAATTTTCTCTGAAGGCGACCTTGTCCTGGTCTATGACCAAGACAAGGACCCCCTGGGGGTAGGAAACTTTAAACCCATGTGGTTCAGACCCTTCATTATAAAAGAGGTATTAAAAAAGGGCGTTTATCGTTTGGTTGATTTTGAAGGGAATGCGTTGGCGGAGCCTAGAAATGGGCTCTACTTCAAGAAGTATTACTCAGAGATAGGTCACTGTGGGTAACTTTTTGTAACATATGTATAGTCTTTGTACTATTAATTTTTAAGTTTCTTTTAAAGTGTTATGGACGGGTCATTGATGTTATCTTTCATCAATATGGAAGATGTCAAGTGAGTCCGAGGTGTTCGTTGGATATGCAGACGGTGCTAGTCGATACATGCGGAGGCTTGTCTCCGCAGCTTGGGTAATCTTTACACCCCAGGGTCAGTTGGTATCTTCCAGAGGTATATGCTTAGGTGACACCACAAATAATGTCGCTGAGTATAGTGCAGTTATTGAGTTGCTTCGTGACGCCTTGTCATTGGGTATCTCTCATCTCCGGGTCTATCTCGATGCTCAACTGGTTGTGTCGCAGCTAAACAGAGTATACCGGGTTCATGATCCAACTTTACACCGACGATTCCTTAGGGTACATCTCTTAGAACGAAACTTTGATTATATTACATATTTTCATGTTCCTAGGAGATTAAACCAAATTACAGATACTCTATCTAATCAAATTTTAGATTGGCATCTTGCCCACATATAAAAAGAACATGGACATAAACATGTAAATACATTTTTGCAGACATAATCCATAAGACACAAAAAAGATAAAAACCATATATAAACATCATAAAATCACTAGAGTACATAGATGGACGCAAGCGCCTAAAAAATGAGAATGGTAATGAGTCACCGAGATTATGCCCTCAAAACATATATACAAATAGGTTCTTGTGGCATATAAAAAGTCTAAAGTCTGTTCCGGGCCTATGGGCCCTGTTATAATCATCTACAACATGGGCTAAATGCCTAAACAATTGGACCCATGTCCGAGGTGCCCCCACAACATGAGGCTGCATGGATGGCGGCAGGTCCTCTATCTCTGCCATCGTGACTGTGCGAGTGAGCACAGTGAAGTTCCGCTCAATTCGCCTAAGGACCCTCTTGGCCTCTCTTGCTGGAAGGTTCCCTGCTACTGCTGCTCCCCCAGCGGCGGCAACCGCGACTTCTGGCCGTGGGCGATGCCTGTTCCGTGCATAATCGGCAGGTCGCATGGGTCCCACATCTACATATAACAAACATTTACCTGTCAAATACTCTGGCATACAAAAAATGATATATATAACAAAAAGACATAAAAATTACATATGAAAACAAAAAAAAAACTACAAAGGTGGAGACTTACCCATCTCCCCTCGCTCCTCACCAAGAGGCATGGGTATCTCTAGATCTCTAGAGAAATCTATCCCTGCATACGGGTAGTCCTCGATAACAGAGATCTGTCATGACAACCAAGCAAAGAATTCATTGTCGAAGGACTCAACGGTCCTTCCACCACCTCGTCGCGACAGTAACACAGCCTATCTACACACTGCAGGGAAAGAGGCCAAATGTCCTCATACCACAACCCGAGGACTGAAACTTGGAACTCTCTCAAAAAAGAATGAACACAAGATGGTCCCGAACCCGAAGTTCCTATGTGTCTAATGTCGACAATCTGTCAATTGCCTCTTCATGCACTCAAGCAGTGTGGTACTCCAATCAAAGATTTGTGCATTCATGCACTGAATGGCACAGTTCATTTGTGCGCGTGAAGCCTGATGCACGGCTGCTGAGTCGGTAATCCGCCCAATCAGTAACAAGATAGTATGTAGTGCTAAGTTGGTAATCTTACTAATGGGTACCTGTGAACCTGCACGTTCGGTCCCAGCCTCACAGTGCTCAGATATCAACTCCGAGATCTTGCTCGGCCCCGCATGAAAAGTCTGGAAGTTGATTGGTTCCCCTCTCCTTGAGAGGCCAGTCAGAAAGTAAATGTCCTTGGTGGTGGGCACCAATGATTGCCCCTCTAGCATAAATGTCTCTGCATCAGGATGCCAGTAATCAATCAAGGCATTCAATAGCCTTGGTTGCGCGTGCATAAACGAACATAGAAAGAATTTAAGTAAACCACATTGCATTAACACAGCCACAACATTCAAATCTGCAGCCACAAACTCACTGATTGCCTCATGCTCCCTTTCCCTCCACTAGACATACATCTTGCCAACACAACAAGGTAGAGGAGGGTCAATACTTCTTTTTAGCTTGCTATTCCATCAATAAGGGGGTACACGCGGGCTGTATAGGTGACAGTCGCGTGTACACGTTGGCAGACTTTATTCTGCCCGCGTGTACCTAGGGCTGACCTTTTTAAGGTCGACGCCCACCCAAAAAATAAACTAAATGACTAAATTGACGTGTTGAATAGCTAGATAAGGGAGTTTGTACTTACTTGGTCCAAGAAGAAGTTCGTTTCGTCCACTGTAGCTCCCAGAATCACTATCTTTGGCAAATGGGGTCTTTTGGCTCCAGAGTCAATTTCCAAATCAACAATGATGATAATGAGCTGCCAACTTCTATTTATATTCTTTTTGGCCTCTTTTTGTCACTTTTTTGGCCCCCCTTATCAGTTTCTTTATACCAAAAACCATTTAGAGTGATCTAGGAGTCATATGGGACGTATTTGATCAGGTATTGGGACAATTTTTTTTTGAGTTTCGAAAAAATATTGACGGTCCATAAAAAAAATTTGTTTTCAAAAATCAACTTGAGCATATAGGTTAGGATATCACCCCAACTTTTGCATCTCGTTGCCTTTTTCTTATGCTATAGGATCGATCCCATCAGGTTGTGACACAGAACCGTCATATCTGCTCTAGAAGTGTCGCAACTTGGTGGTAGAGCTTACCAGAACATGGATGCCCTAGGTAGGTCCTGGTTGCATTATGGTGTCCATGCCGTTTCTAAGACTACTGTAGGCTCGAGAGTCCGTATAGTATTTCCTGAATATGAGTTTGAGCCTCATTTGCATGAGTCTTTTTCACTCTTTATCTCACCCTCAGGACTCCCAAAAAATAACGGGTCTCCTTTTAAGCCCTTTTCAGACCCTCTAAACATGAAAAGATTGCCGAGTGATCTTGTGACCTTTCACGCTCGTTAAACTGAAATTTGAAGTCACGTCTGTCCGGCGGTAGTTTACCCCTTTTTCGGTCTGGACGGTCAACTGTACGAACAAAGTTATACTCTATCGAATTCCCATTCTTTAGAAGAGTACTCTCAGGTATAGTTTTATTCCTTTTTCGGGCCCGAGGGACTAAATTTACGAAAAAGAAACCCCCACAGAGTCCATAGTTAAGCTCTTTTCAGACTCCCTAAAATTGAAAAGATCGCCGAGTGACCTTATTCTTTCACACTCGTTAAATTGGTCCAGAAGAATATTCCCGACGGAGTCCATAGTTAAGATTTTTTCAGACTCCTTAAAAGTGAAAAAATAACCGAGTGATCTTGTCCTCGTCACACTCGTTAAAATGGTTTTGAATTGACGTCTAATCGGTGCTAATTTATCCCTTTTTCGAACCGACTAGACTATTTCCGAAAAAGGTACCCCAACGAAGTTTCCTTTTATGCCTTTTCAGACTCTCTAAACATGAAAAACCACCGAGATTACCTTCTCTGGGCTCGTTAAACTTACATCGAAGGACGTTACCATTGTGTGTTCTATCAACCACATTTGCATACCTTATCCACCAGCCTTGTGACAGTTTGCTTCTGCATCTTAACACCTTTGGCCACTGGAGGATTTTTCCCGAGTATCATTTTACCAGAACATCAGTCTTGTCCTTGTGCCTTGATCTTGTATGTTTGCAGTACTCGTTCCTCCATTGTAACATAATATTCCTTTATTCTTTTTCAAAAATTATCAAAAAGAACAAAAAAAATCAAATATACCCCAAAAAGAGGATGGGAAAAGTATTTTCTTTATTAGCAGCATAATGAGTCGCCCTTGGATAAAGCACATCTGTCCATTTGATCATCAGACTATGGGATGTAGTACGACCTTAGGAAGCTTTTCTCGCTATATAGAGTTGTGTCCTCCACCGTTTGGTTATTCTTCCAAACATATGGAGAGTTTGCGTTGCCTCCTACTTCGTAGACTTATGATTAACATATATGCTGCCTGAGTCTCATCACTTGTCATGCTATTGTCCAAGGGAAGTTTTTCACTAAGCCTGAGTCGGCCCCTCTGCAATATGTCTCTTGTCCGCATACTCAGCCATCCTGAACACCCAATCAAGTCCTTGCTCGAAATAATTGAAGCCTTTAGTCTGATCATCAAGATTATCAATTTTGTCCATGACCGACGAGCCATTGAAGATCTCTGGGTAGTGCAGTTGTACACTCATATTACACTCCTACCCAAGTTTTGAAGATTTTGAAGTTGTTGCTCGAGCTCTGAATCCCTCATCTCCAGCCATCAGGCCTTATCAGCTTCTACGAAGATGGATACTTTGCATATTTCGAGATGTAGATCCGTTGTGTAATGTTCGCGGCTACACTTTATATAGTTATATGACATGGATCTACAGTGTATTTGATTGGTAGCCATGCGTTCTATTTTATCCCGAGCATGGGTATGCCTGCCTCGGTGAGACATTTTTTTATTTTGTAGACGACACCTCCTGGTTCCTGATCCTTGGGCTCAATCGTTCGGAACATCAGTAAAGATTGGTAATGTATTTTGACCATCAGATGCTCTTCTGACCTCACACATTAAGGGGCATTTGTTATAACCCTAAATTGCACCACACATGCTTACCTAGCATCAGGCCAACTCATATCCCTTCTTTGCCAAAAACTACTGAACAACTCTTCTAAAAACTCCATTTTTAAAAGTACACGCTAGCTGGCCCACTACAGCCCGCGTGTACCTACAAAGTACATGCTAGCAGGCCCACTACAGTCCGCGTGTACCTTCAGAATAAAAAAAAGAAGGAAAGTTGCTGACGGGACAAAAAGCTCTGGGTCAGTTAACTGAAACTCCCGACCATGCATGGCCGAGGGTTCGTCCAAAACCCTAGCTCCTTCTAGCCTATAAAAGAAGGGGTAGGGGTACCATTTGGAGGAGGAAAAAATATAGCGAAGAAACTCTGCCCATTTACATAATCCATTGTCCCAACCCTTTAGCCTTTCCTCATGCCAAAGGAGATTTAACGCAAAGCAGTTGGAGGACAGAAGAAGAGGAGCCCAGGATCAGGTTCAAGGAGCGGTGGCCGGTCTCGACTTTGATTGTAAGTTGATTCATTTTTCAAGTAATAAAATAATACTTTTCCCGTCCCAATGCATGAGTTATCTATGGTTTGGTTAATTTATGCTTAATTTCTAACCCTTGAGTAGAGAAGTAGTATGCATGCATAGTTGTTATTTGTCTTGATTGCAGGTCATGTGTGGAAGGAGCAGCGCAAGCAAGTGGTCAAAACGAAACGGAGGATCTACATCGAACACCGGTAACAAGGTTAGTCGTCCCTTTCCATGCATGTACTGTGAAAAAGGGTTTTTAGTTTTGGGTTGTAGGTTAAAAGGTAATTTCTTTACGGTCAAAATCTGCATGCAAGTCTGACCCTAGTTTGCTAGTCTGTAGGGTATTTTTCCCAACAACAGATGGAGAATTTTTCCCACATCCTTCAATGCGTGCCGATAGAAACATGCGCATATTCATCAAACAACCACTTTGGAAGAATCTCTCCTTTCAAGGTACATGTTAATTTTGATATTCCCGTATTTGAAGGTCAGATAGATGCGAATGACCTAGACAAATGGTTAAATTTGTTAGAAGGTTATTTCTCTGTTCATAATTTTTTCGACAGGGAAAAGTTCACCTTCGCATTCCTTAAAGCTCTCCCCCATGTAAAAAATTGGTTGGAAACTTACTAGGAGCAAAGTTCCACAGAGGAGTTTGGAATATATGGGGCCAAGCCCACTTGGAGTTTTTTTATGGATGCGCTAAAGGAACAATATTACCCTGTTGGAAACTATGAGGACTAGTACATGAGATGGAACACACAGGGACAAGAGGGGGGCCAAGAAGTTCCGAAGTTCACCAATACCTTCCATACCTTGTGCACCAAGTTGGGTATCAAAGACTCCGAATGACATTTGGTTCTGAAATAATGTGGGGATCTACACAGATACATCTAAATTGAAATGGATTTTCTGGACATCTCATCACTCGATGTTGCTTATCGATATGCTTTTAAAATCGGGCAGAAATTTAAGCACCAGAACAAACAGGAGTTTGGGTTTGAAAATATGCAACAACCAAAGTATCATAAAGACAACCCTAACAAATAGTATCTCGAAAACCAGTCCAAGCCACAAGAAAAGAAGGGTCACGGGAAGACAAAGAAGGACATTGGAAAATGGTGTGATTTCCACAAAATCCCCTGGCACAACACTGAGGAATGTCGCTCAAAACAATCATTGGTGGCCAAGATCAAAGACAAGGAGCCGAACCCTGATTCAGAATCTGAGTCTGAAAATACTGGTAAAAGACAGATCATCGACGTAGACCCCACTGCTATTGTCGCAACTACATCAATTCAACCAGAAGAACCCATAGATACTAAAAAGGGGGAGATCCTTTTTCAATCATATATGTGGGTGAATGGGACCCCGCTGCATTTTATTGTTGACAACGAAACCCAGAAGAACCTCATCTCAACATAGGTCGTCAAACAATTGGGATTGTCAAAAACACCACACCCGCATCGATACAACATCAGGTGGCTTCGCCAAGGAAAAGATATTCATGTCATCCAAGCCAATAGTGTCGATTTTTATATGGCATCCAACCCTTCAAGGATGAGGTATTATGTGATGTTGCCCCACTGGATGTCTATGATGTTCTCTTGGGACAACCATATATGTGGAAGCGCCATGTTGTTTATGAGTCTTGACCCCACAATGTCATTGTTTCTCCGGGGGGTCATCTCTACAAAATACTAGAGGTAGTTCCGACTATTGTTCTACCTAAACAGTTCCGTAGGGTAGTATCTCATACTACAAAATTCATCTTCTTCACAATCTGTTCAAAAGGTGAACATAAGGATATTGCAACCACTAAAGCCTCGGCCCAAACACCTTCTATCCAATAGAAGTAGGTCGATAAGATTGCATAAATGTGTAAATATTCCTTCTGCACATAGGATTATGATGTAGTCAAACTAGTTAAAAATGTACAACCCTTCTAACCATATGTTCGTGACAACCTTCAACAAGCTAAGCAATGCAACTTCTCCAACAAGGCAAGCAACTCATCAAGATGCAGATTCAACAAACGCTTTTCCCTCTCCCCCGGGCACTCAATTCAATGTATACCATTGCTTCCTAAGGAGGGATGATTGATATAGGTGGATATCAGTGTCCACCCACCTTTTCCAACTGGCTCAAAACAGTTTTTTTGGCAATTTACAATTTTTTAGCAGTTTTAACTTCCAGGGCCATTTTGAGGACCTAAATGAAGGTTTTTTGGGATAGATATTCTCAATTATATAATAAGGCATGATTGAGACTCGTAAATGAATCTCCTCGATGATACCTTTCCAACAATCTATCGTGCGCCCCAAACAGAGATCGTATGCCAAAGTTATGCCCCCAGGAAGTTGATACACCAAACTACCCAAAACAGGGTCCACAAAATTGTTGGCTTTTCATCTCCCGGGGTGAGGGTTTTGGATTTTCTTTATGATAAAAAGGCCTTTGGAGCCTCATTGTAAAATCATCTTCTTGCGTATGATATTAGAAGACACATCTCTTCTCAGAGATAAGTTGCCACCATTCTAGTGAGTCTTTCACTTTATATTTTTACAGTCTTTGTACATTTTTGTTCATTAACAAAAAATTGTGTATTACTGTATCTCTGTGTTTATGGTTTCATCTCTGATACATTTATGTTATATTATTGGATATCCGATATATCTTTGTACATTTATTTATTATATCTCCGCTCTCATTTCGTGCTGAAAATAATCTGGATCACACGGTGGATTTGCCTCCTAGGCACTATCAACGCCACATAGTGGGCGTATCTGCATCTATCGGTCGATTGCTCCGTAAAGTAGCACGGGAAGTCACTTGTTACAGTGAGAAACATCCTTGATGCTTTTTGTACATGAAGCCATGAGCTTCACATTTTGATATTTTGGTCTTTGGACAAACACTTTTTTGTAAACTTTTATCGTTATAAATATAAAGTTTCTACTGACTTACTTGTTTTTGTAAAAAGTGTGATTAGATTTATAAATGTCTCAAATGTCTGTCTAACACTTAATTAGCCAATGCATCTGTCAATGTATTTAGACATCTAGGAATCTATTGATATTCTATGTAATCAAAATGTCTTTCCAAGAGGAGAATTCGTAAATATACCCGTAACAAACTAGGACTTCAGATGGAATAAATGTTACTCAACTATAGTACTACTAAATCTGAATCAAGTTGTACAACAAGATGACGAATGCCAAGTGAAATGGCGTTAGTTAACAACTTGATAACTGCACTATACTCTACGATATTGTTAGTTGCACGACCAAGGAAAACACCATGTAGACTGATCAATTCATCCGTAGGTGCATAGATTGCCCCAACAACAGATGCTAAGTTTTGAGTACTGTGACTAGCACCATCAACAAAGCCGATATAGGGTAGAAAAGACACTGACATCTCAAAACCAAGCACAATGCAAGGTAAACAACTGAAAGACGAAACTAAAAAATGAAAAAAGCACACAATTGTATGATACACTAAAAATACAGAGCACTCATGCAAAAATGATTTAAGCATAGTACTTCTTCAAGTAAATTCCATTTCTGGGTTCACTCAAAGGAATTCCATCATAATCTACCAGCTCATAAGCCCCTTTCTCCAACAATCATTTCACAATATAAGGACCTCGCCACATGGGCTCGAATTTACCAACCCCTAGTAAGTCATGATCATGTTCATAAAGGAGAATTAGATCAGTCTCAGAAAATACACGTGGTTTGACATGCTTGTCATATTGAGCTTTGACACGCTTTTTCTAAGTTTCAATGACTAAGGAAACATCACGATGGGTCTCGTCTAATTGCATCAAATACAAAAGACGTTCCTCTTTAGCTGAGGTGTTAGGGAGAAGTTCCAAAACTAGTTTCAAAGATGGGATTTCACATTCAATCGACAAAATAACTTCAATACCATATACTAATTGGAAAGGTGTAAACCCTGTGGAAAAATTAACGGATGTCCGATAATCCCATAATGCTAAGAAAAACATCGTGTGCCAACTTGACTTGTGAATTCCTACCATCCGTCGAAGCATAGTAGTGAGGAATTTGTTGATTACTTCAGCCTGGCCATTGGCCAGGGGATAATAAGGGGTTGAGTTTTCATGTCTAAGACCCAACTTCTCGGTAACTTCAAAAATCATGAAATTGTGAAAATGACTACCATGATCAGTGACGATGGCTTGAGGGACACCAACTCTAGTAAGGATATGATTGAATATGAATAACGCTGTAGTTTTTCCGGTATTATCAAATGTAGGGATCGCCTCGGCCCACTTAGTGAAATAATCCATGACTACGATGATGTATCCATGCCCCCCGACCAA
Source organism: Picea engelmannii (assembly GCA_009831015.1). Taxonomy (NCBI): domain Eukaryota; kingdom Viridiplantae; phylum Streptophyta; class Pinopsida; order Pinales; family Pinaceae; genus Picea; species Picea engelmannii. The sequence continues at coordinate 72,202 of ML809008.1, forward strand.
GTGAGGGTTACATGTCATGAAGTCAATGCCCCATTTAAAAAATGGACCAACAGAAACTACAGGGTGTAAGGGAGCCGGATGAGATCAGATCTTATTGTTGTAGGTTTGACAAGCATGACATTTTTGGACGACAATAATGCAATCCTTGAACAATGAAGGCCAAAAATAACCAGCTCCTAAGATCTTTTGGGCAGTGGCATACCCAGACATATGACCACCACATGATCAACAATGACAGTCATTCAAAGCTTTCTCATCTTCATCATAGATGAGACATCGTCGAAATATAGAATCAATACCACGACGGTAAAGGGTATCACCAAGGATAATGTATTGATGGACTTGATACCTAATACGATGATGATTTGTACTAGAAATATCAGGCTGGAAAGTTTGAGTTTGGAGATAAACGATAATATCTCCATACCATATGTCATCAGAACTGATCATAAAGAGAGATTCATGAGGTAAGGAATCCTCTGCCACAATTTCTGTTTCAGTAGAGAGAAGGTTACATATCAATTCGGAAAAAACCAAAGACTTATTTGACTTGGCACGCTCAAATTCCAAATCAAACTCTTGGAGAATAACTATCCATTTAGAGTATTTCCCCCCCAACAATTGTTGAGTAAGGATGTGTTGCATGGGGTTGCAATCGAAAATGACTGTGGTTCTGCGTAATAAGATGTAGTGACAAAAACATTGAACAACTTGAACAACTTCCAAGGTTAGTTTCTCCACATGTAGGTATTTGGTTTCGGTGGTCGTCAGACTTCGACTCAAATAATATATAACATGTTCATCATGCGAATCATCCTCTTGGACTAGAACCATAGAAATGGTAGAGTCCGAAGCAACTACATACAAGAAATAATCTCGACTATAATCGGGTGGAAACAATAGTGGTGTATAGGTTAAGGTGAGTTTCAAAGCTTCAAAGGATTTGTTGGCATTATCGTCCCATACAAAATCACAACCTTTCTTGAGAAGCCGAGTAAATCCTTTTGTTAATTCATTATAATTGGGAATGAATCGACGTAAAAAGTTTGCCTTCCCTTGAAAAGTTTGGAGTTGGCGTAGTGTGGAAGGACGAGGTAAATTGAGGATAGCCTCAACCTTCAAGGGGTCTACTCTAATCCTGTGTATAAACACAATAAAACCAAAAAGTCATCCAGACTCTAGACAAAAAACACATTTGTGTGGATTCAATCGTATGCGATAATAACGAAAACGTAGGAAAATGGCTCATAGATGTGCCGAGTGATCTTGACGATGCATAGAATGCGTCAATAGATTGTCTAGAAAGGGTTGTAAAATGTGCTTAATGTCATGAAAAACGTAAGACATAGCATGCTGAAAAGTCGCACCAACATTTTTGAGACCAAAAGGTAGCTTCCGGTATGCGAAGGTTCCCCAAGGGAAAATAAAAGCAGTCTTATGTTGATCTGCAGGAAAAATATTGATTTGATTATAGCCGGAGAAACCATCCATCAAGGAGAAGATTTCACTCCCGACATAGTCATCAACAATCTGGTCAATGGAAGGGGTTGGATAGTTGTCTTTGGGACAAGATTTGTTCATATCCATATAATCTACACAAACAAGGATCGTGCCTTGTTTCTTGTTAACTAGAACAAGATTGGACACCCAATCGGTCAAAGCCACAGGATAGACAAAGCCAGCTTTAAGAAGTTTTTCAACTTCAAGCTTAATAACAACAAGTTTACATGGATGTACTGTGCGAAGTCTCTGTTGAACGGGTTTAGCATCCGGGTAAGTTTTAATCTCATGCACAACAATATCAGGATCAATACCATGCATCTCTTCAAACTCTAGGCAAAAACGTCACAAAATTCTTGAAAAAGGGATTTATAAGTACGAACCTCAACAACAGAACATGAGGCATCGATATGAACATTTTCCACGACTCTGGGTTTAATAGAGATGTCAAGAGGGACGATAGGTGAAATATTACCCAAGTTCCTTTCATACAAAACATCGTGTGTTGATTCAGGAATAGAGGAAATAACAACAACGATAGACAAATTTAAAATCTGTTGATAACTCTCTATGGTCTCAGGTTCCAGGAAGATAATAGAATGATGATGCCCATCGTCCCATGGAGTATCTTCCATAGACATGATTGTCATGATCATCTCATCGGTGGGAAATATCACGTGAAACAGATTAGGAGATGTATCACAGAGAGAAGGAGGAGAAGGAGTTGTTGATTGAATAACTTGATACACTGATTCTACCAGACTCAAAGGAATTCAATCGTTTTAACAGAGATAGTCTTCAGAGCTAGGTACTATCCATGGGTCATAAGATGCACGGGTTTCACCAACATAGGTTGATATCATGTTAATCGAGGCGAAAAAAGGAGGAGGAATATCGGTTGGTGGAATAGGGAATGTACCCATTAACGTTGAATATTTTAAAATACCCATGTCGACATTCTCATAACCGGGAGTTGTTTTCGAAATGAAAGGCATGTTTCTAGTACGTGAATCAGAATTAAAGAAGGTCAGTTGATAAAAAATAATGAATTTTCCTTGGTGCGGGAAACATAACACACGGAAAAGAGTAGACACAACTACGTGCATGGAATCAATTCATCTACGACCAAGTAGAATGATATAATCGAGAGGTGCATCAAATACCTCAACCTCAACATTGTCTGCTTTACCTTCTAACATAATGGACAACGAAGGAAGAAAACCATAAGTTTTGAACCCTGTACCATTAAAATCCTTAAGAGTATTGCGTGACTCAGTAAGGGTAGGAGAGGCAATGACTTTCCAACAAGTATCGAACATAACGCAAGTCGAGGCTCCTTCGTCAATAATGGTTCGAAAAATATTCTTATTTTCCACAACAACTTGTATCTGAAATGCTAATTGAGGAGGAAGCCTTGGAATATGATCTTCCAAGTCAAAGATTATCAAATTGGTATCGGTAGGATCAATTCCACCAATAGCATTTAACAATGCCTTCCATTGAGTAGGACAACTTTGAAGGGCTTCGAGGGGCGACATCACATAAGGTGCTTGCGCAAGGTCTTCTACAATATTGTAGTTTTGGGTAGCATGTGTGTGAGGATTAAATGATGACTTTCGAACAACACCCTTGGGATAAGGATGAAAAAATGTATCTAGGCCCGGTCGTTTGAGATGAAGAGGACCATTCCGAGGTGAAGTTGGTGGAGGAGGTTGAACCAATGGAGGTGGTGAATCATCAACTTTCTCTTTCGAAGGAGAATAATATTTGGCTCAAGTTGCGACTGCAACTTTGTTCTTCTTGGAGTCACCAATACACATAAGTACATAAGATGTGGTAGAGGGAGAAGGTTGGTCATGAATGACCAATTGGGCCCGCTATTGAGAAGGAAACGATTGTGACAAGACGACAGGTGTAGGAGGTGTTCCAGTCCCTTGCAGGAACTTAGTAACCTCGGCTCGTTGTGGACAATATTTCGTATAATGATCCTCACCACAGATAAGGCAAGGATAACGCGATTTACGTTTGTCTTTGTCATCAACAGGCTAGGTTTTGGGTTTCTCAGATTGTTGATTATTATTTTTGTCCTCCTTATTATTACCCTTCCATTTCTTTTTATTTTGATTTTTACAGGTAGGCGTAGATTGAACTGAATTAACTTTAGAAGTTTTACCGAGAGAAGGAGTCGGATTAGGAGTATTTTGTACATTAGAGGTATTAGAATTAGGATTGGAATGAATGGCGTGTTTATATTGAGTCTCAACATGAAAAGTTCCAATAACACCATCAACAACATGAGAAGCTACTGGAGGTGTTGGGGTAGGATTCGTAGATGGACGAGGAGCATCAGGGATCAAGTAATATAGTGTGCTTGTTTGTGAATAAAAGAGATCCAGATATTGAGCATGACTAATTTCCTGCTCTTTAGTGACGACACCACCCATGGAAACAGCACGGGCTATAGGACCAATGAGCAATTTGGTAAACCACTCGGCCAATAGTTGATCAGGAAGGGGATCTTTGAATAAGCGTCTTCTCCTCCTCCACTCATGAATATGATCAGAAATGTGAGTAGAAGAGGTTTGTTTAAATGAACTCAAAATTTCAATTCCTATATCATATCGTATTGGCAATTGGTAATGTGTTAAGAACGCCATGGATAAGGTATTGAAGTCATTAAATAATCCCCGTGGTAACTCAATATACCATTTGTCCATCGAACCTATAAGAGTTCGTTGGAAAATACGTAATCTAATGGAGTCATCCATCAATGAGTTAGATGAACACCAAAGATGGAATGTCATGACGTGATTATTTGGGTCTTCTCCCAATTGACCATTAAATTTAGGAATGTCTGATGGCAATTTAGCAGGTATGACAGGCCAATAAGGAGAATGAAAAATAGGATCATTCAAAATCCTATATAAATCCGGTAAATCCAAAGTAGCAAGAAACGACAACTGTTTGTTCACTTGAGGAAACTGATAGTTTTGAGGAGGGAGTCTTGTAGGTATACTAGGAGAACCATAAGTAGTCTCTAGATAGTTAGCAAGTCCTGACAAATTCAGTGGTGGAGGATTTTGAGTTGAATATACAACATGAGTTGGTTGATTAGGTAATCTTCCTTGGAAAGGAGCACTAGACTGAAAATTTTGATCCTAAGTAGGATTCATAGAACCTCGATACGGTTGCCCGAGATTAGGGGGTACAAAAGAATTAAATTTTGGATGTTTCCCCCTAGATGGTTGTTTATTCCCTCAGAAAGGAAAATTCCAAGTTTGAGATTGTAATCCAGGCATACTTTTTCCATAAACTAGGTTATTGCCTCCAACTTGAGGTTGCCCCCCAATTTGAGGTTGACCTCCAACAAGAATTTGAAACCGGAAGAAAAAAAATGACTTGTACCTCCAACTCGATTGGATCTACTAGGGCCATGATGATTAGATCCTCTAGGTGAAGGTGGAGGAGGAATGTGAGGTCCTCCGGAGAGAATTTGGGTAGGTGTAGGAGCAAAATGAATAACAACATTATACCCAGGAGGAACAAAAATATTAGACCCTCCAGATGGATTCTAGGCAGGATTAGCAATGGAAGTATTCAAATAATTATACCTAGGTGGAAGTGATGGATTTGATCTAAGCAAAAGTGGTGTTCCAATAGGATCTTGAGTGATAACCATATTTCCGACAGAAATAGGTGTAACTGGTGGGACCATGGTAGAGTTAGTGAGTGATCCAAATGGATCTTGAAAGGTTCAAAAATCAAATTTCTCAAATGCTCAATAAAATGACATGATCGTGAAGTTCTCATCATAATGTTTCTGGTGGCACAAATAGATCGAAAAACAGAGTCCATATGCAAAAGTTATCGCAATCTGAAGTTTGGGTCAAACATGTAAAAAGTCAACTGGTCAAGGGACACGTGGCATATTCAGCATGTGACACATGGAAGATTCTAAATTCGACAAGTGGAAACCATCAGGTGATGACATGTGGTATTACTAGGTCATGACAAGTGGCAAAGGTTCATGATGACAAGTGTCAAAGTTTTGATAGTCCATGTGGCAAAAGATTGGCCAAGCATGGGCTGACACATGGTCCAATCCAAGGGTGACACATGTCACCATGGTCAAGGCCTTAAAAAGGTTAAATTTATATATTTGGAATGCATGGGATTCTATCCCATGACCTGCCTCTTCAAATGACTTAATAACAATGAGCTAGCCACAAAGGGCGAATTACTACTTTAGAGAAAAAATCCACTTTTCAGAAATATAAACTTAAGCACCTTTTCCAACTAAGGGAGGTGTGCCCTTAGAACTAGGCCAGATGGCCCTCATATGAACAAAAGGGGTGCGTGCGCCCTAATTGGGGGCTTAAGCATATTTTTTGCCAAATTTTGGGTTTTGACCTTATTTTAGTGTATTTTTAGTTGATTTTTAGTGAGTTTTGAGGATTTTTGGCCCTCTGCAAGGGATTTGAGCCCAATCTGAGGCTATAATGTTGGGGGGAAGTTGGATTTCGACCCCCAACTCAGAATATATATAAACATAGGTTTTTGAAAGTCCAAACAAGTTCATAACATAAAAAATGCTATAGAATTGTGAATCCAAAGACATTTTTATGGAGGGAAGCCATTGAGGAGAGGAACTTTGAGGGCCAATTCTGGGAGCTAGGCTCAACCCTTTTCCGTTCCGTCAGTTGTGTTGGATTCTTGAGGTCGAGTAGAAAATAGCCAGACCAATTTTTAATCCACTTGACACTTTTCTGATGTACTTTTGAAGCATTTAAGATAAATAAGAAAGCCTCACCCACTGAGACAAATGCCCAGAGATGTAGGTGATCTTACCGAACTCCATTAACAAATTTGTTGATTCTTTGTGCCTACTTTAAGATTTGAATTTATTATTATGGTTGCCATTTATTATTAATTCTTCCTCTTTCTTCAATTCCTAAATGGTTAATGAACTCATGATTTAAAAACTTAACCATAGTCTTTAAAAGATCTTTTTGGATCAAGTGGTATCAGAGTAGGTTGACGGTTTTTTTTTGAGTTTGCATGATTACCAGGGGAAAAGTTGAATCGTGGTGAAGGAAATATTGTATAAGGGGATTCAGATATTGGATCAAGAAAGAGGACTTCTCAAAGTGAGAAGATGGCATCGGAAGAGGGACTTTCTCATACTGAGAGAGAGTTTCAAAAGACTTTCTTCACCATGTCGGAGATGGTAAAGGTTTTATATGATGATTACTTGGACTGGAAGAGAGTGATTCTAGGTGAATATTCAAAGGCCAAAAGTGAAGAAGGAGAGGATCCTCCTAAAACTCCTCCTTCACCTCCTTCTTCTCCATCAACTTCTTCTTCTTCAAGTACAAATTCCAAATCCATCTTAAGAAAACATTCCCATAAACATAAACATGATATGCCTTTACTTAAGCTTGATGTGAAGTTTGAATTACCCATGTATGATGGTGAAGTCAATGTAGAGAGGCTTGATAACTGGGTCAGACGAATGGAAGTTTATTGCAGTGTGCAACAAATCAAGGATGAGGCAACTCAAATCAAATTGGCATCGCATCGAATTGCAGGCACAACACTCATCTGGTGGCAAAGCAAGTTGCAAAATGGGACACAACAAGCGGGTAATGTATTTCCATCATGGCAAGTTTTTGTTTCTGCACTTAAAAAGAAATTTTATCCTTTGGATTATAAAGAGAAGGCTTTAATTGAATGACAGGGTCTTAAACTAAGAAAGGGACAAACAGTGCAAGAATACACAGATGAATTTCGTAAGATGGCATTAATGTTAGACATTCCATTACATACCCAAGTAACTCTTATGAAGTATATATGAGGTTTGCCTGCACATGCTCATAACACTGCATTTATTTTTGGACCTACTAATCTTGATGATGTTTCAGTTCAAGCAATATACATTGAGGTAGGGGAAACGAGAGTTGGTGTATCAGGGGAATCGTCTTCAAGAAAAGAGGACAAAAGGAAGTGGAATGGAAAGAAAGAAAATTCAGTGACAAGAAAGGAAGAGAATCTCTCTTGCAAGCATTGCAAGAAAGAAGGGCATGGTGATGACCATTGCTAGAAATTACATCCCAAGAAGAGACCAAAGTGGTTCAAAGAGAGGAAAGGGAGGCAAACAACTGCAACAACAACATGGCCAACAAACTTGGGATCAGATTCGGGTGATGAGTCTAAAATCACAGCGGTTGGTTTGACAAGTAAAATTGGTGATGATTATGATTCTAGAAGTAAATTGTTTCACATAAGGGTCATAATGAGGCACACTAAGATTGATATATTGATAGATAGTGGATCTCAATCTAACTTGATTTCAGAGGAAGTGGTTAAACAATTGGGATTAAATACTTAGATGAATCATAAATCTTACTCACTTAAATGGATAAGCAACAATCATAAATTGCACATAACAAAGCAATGCACTTTTAAGTTTGCAATTTCATCAAAGTTAGTGGATGAGGTAACATGTGATGTGGTTCCACTTAATGAATGTGGAATGGTATTAGGAATTCCTTATTTGTATGATCGCAAAGAAATCTTCTACAGGGAACATAATCAATATCAACTAATCAAAGAAGACAATGAATATGTTGTACATGCTCATCACTGAAAAGAAAATCAATCTCTTCAAATAGTGGAACAAATAAGGAAGGCAACGCATGCAAGAAACACACCTATAATTGTACCAAATAAAGAAGTTGATCTTAAGCATGAACATGAGATGATTGTAGAATGGAAGTTCAATCATACTTTGCTTCAAGATAAGCTAATGTCGTGCATGTACTACAAACATATTAGCTCATTTACAGTCCTATTTCTGATGTTATCATTGCTATTGTTTTCAACATGGATGGTAGTGGCTTGAGTAAGATGTGACATAGTATAAGTGGCTAACAATATGTTGTGAGTTGTCATGGTTGTTTTGCAATTGATCTTGATGAGACAGGTGCACATGCAAGAGTTTAAAGACAAAGAACAAGTGGTGTGGCCTATCTCGCACTTGATAACTGGTTAATATCATTTTGGAGGACCAAAAGGTCTTAGTGGGGAGGTGTGATCCAAATGGATCTTGAAAGGTTCAAAAATCAAAATTTTCAAATGCTCAGTAAAACAACATGATCACGAATTTCTCATCAAAATATTTTTGTTGGTGCAAATGGATCAAAAAATAGTGTCTGTATGCAAAAGTTATCGCAATCTGAAGTTTGGGTCAAACAGGTAAAAAGTCAACTAGTCAAGGGACACGTGGCATCTTCAGCATGTGACACATGGAAGATTCTAAATTCGACAAGTGGCAGCCTTCAGGTGATGACATGTGGTATCACTAGGTCATGACAAGTGGCAAAGGTTCATGATGACAAGTGTCAAAGTTTTGATAGTCCATCTGGCAAAATATTGGCCAACCATGGGTTGACACATGGTCCAATCCAAGGGTGACACATGTCACGATGGTCAAGGCATTAAAAAGGTCAAATTTATATTGTTGGAATGCATGGGATTCAGTCCCATGACCTGCCTCTTCAAATGAATTAAGCATAATGAGCTGGCCACAAAGGGCGAATTACTACTTTAGAGAAAAAACCCACTTTTTAGAAATATAAACTTAAGCACCTTTTCCATCTAGGGGAGGTGCACCCCTTAGCACTAGGCCACATGGCCCTCATATGGCCACATAAGGGGGGCGCGTGCCCTAACTGGGGGATTAAGCTAATTTTTTGCCAAATTTTGGGTTTTGACCTTATTTTAGTGGATTTTTGCTGATTTTTAGTGATTTTTGAGGATTTTTGGCCCTCTGAAGGGGATCTGAGCCCAATCCGAGGCCAGAACGTTGGGGGGAAGTGTTGATTAAGGTTGGTTTTCATTGATGTCAACCCTTGAAGAAAGTATGGTAGAGAATTCTGGTAGCACAAAGGTTTGGGTAATGGACCCAAGGTTGTTTCATGTATAATGGTACACGTTTTAATATATTTGAAGGTAATACTATTCTATATGGATAGTACATGTCGTGTCATTTCTGGTGGTATGTGGAACGTCACATAAATCCTCACGGTTTGAGAGTTATGGCCTTATGAAATTGGAGGACCCTCATATGCTGGCTTGAAGCCCCAAAAGGTCAAAGAAGTCAAAGAGTTTGCAAAGAATAAATTATTATTTAAATGATAAAGTAAAGTGACAAAGTCAAGAAGGCTTATTTAAATAATAAAGTGAAGTGACAAAATCAAAGAAGATTATTTAAATGATAAAGTGAGGTGACAAAGTCAAGGAGGAATCTTTAAATGTTAAAGTAACGGAGAACTTTCTAATTATGGAAAATGGTTAACCCTAAAAATGAGGAAAATAGTTTAAGTGACCTATAAATGGGTTAAATGACCTAGAAATGGGTTAAGTGACCTAGAAGACGGAGAGTATAAATAAGAGGAAAGACTCTCTCATTTTATATCACACTTGAGCATATTGAATATCTATAGTTGATTGAGGTAACCAAAGGATATCTAAGTCGAATTTCAGAGGGAAGGTGAAGAAAAGAAGGTTGGAATTCAAGGGAGGATAAATTCTTTTGATGATGCTTTCTAAGGTGTTTCGGGTAAAAACATCAGATCTTCTTCATAATAGATCCAAATTCAGTAAGACCAAATGTGTTGGTTAGACTATAGTTTTTAGTATGTTGTGTAACATTTTCATATCCATTCAACAAATATTCTGTGTGGGGCACGCTCTACAAGGTCTCTCTCTGGAATAAGACAAAATTCAACAAGGTATGCCATTTTTGCTATAACTCCTTTTATGAGAGGTTCCAAGTAGTGACACATGGAGGAATTTCATTAAACAAACTAAAGAACATTGTGTACTACTTTCAGATCTTTATTCATTACAGGTACATAGTTATGATTATTTCAAGTTAGGGTTGTTGACTAATCCCAAACTAGTCATGTGAGACTAAAGAAAAGTTTGATGAAAATTCTAGTCTCTTGTTGTAAAAGTTAAGGAAGGTTTGCAGGTATGTGATCATATACACTAGGTCTATTACAGAGTTACAAATATGAGACTGAACAAAGTTGTAGAAAGCATCAACATAACAATTTATGAAACAGGCAGACCATAATCAAAGTAAGAAGAAAATGAATCAATGGAACAAATTTTCGAAGAAGAAGTAGAAGATGAAAAGGAAGTAGAAGAAGAAGATGAAGAGAATCTGAAAGAAGCAGAAGAGCAAGTTCAACAAGTGCCTCCAAAGACACCTAGCAGACCATTACAAAAGAATCATCCTTCAGATCAGATTATCGAAAACAAAGACACAGGAGTTGAGACTAGAAGAAGAATCCATTCACCAAAACAAACACACCTAGCACTCACATCTACGATTGAGCCAACCTATTTTGATTTCAGTATTGCATCAGAGTGTTGCCATTAATTCCAAAGGGGGAAATTGTTGATTAAGGTTGGTTTTCATTGATGTCAACCCTTGAAGAAAGTCCGGTAGTGAATTTCGGTAGCACAAAGGTTTGGGTAATGGACCCAAGGTTGTTTGTAGCCACTTTCCGGTTGTAGCCAAAGAGCATAGGGGGTTGTAGCCTCCTTCTGGTTGTAGGCAGAGAATAGGGGAATTGGAGATTCCTTCAGGTTGTAGCCTAAGAAACAAGGGGGTTGGAGCCTCCTTCCAGTTGCAGCTGGAAAACAAAGGAATTTGGTGCTCCCAATGAAGGTAATTCTTCAAGACATATAAGAAAAAACATTATGTGGTTTTCTCCCGCTTTGGGTTTTCACGTAAAACACTGGTGTACAGTGTATGTGTATGACTGTTCATTTTTTCATTGCTTATTTACTCTGCAGTTATTGGATGATAATTCTACATTGATATAACACTTGGATTATATGGTTAAAAAGGATTAAACTGCTCTATTACTGGTTCACCCCCCCTCTCAGTAATCCAACAGAAAGTTGGATTTCGACCCCCAGCTCAGAATATATATAAACCATAGGTTTTTGACAGTCCAAACAAGTTCAAAACATGATAAATGTTATAGAATTGTGAAGCCAAAGAGCTTTTTATGCAGGGAAGCCATAGAGGAGAGGAACTTTGCGGGCCAATTCCGGGAGCTACGCTTAGCCTTTTTTAGTGCCATCAGTTGTGTTGGATTCTTGAGGTCAAGAAGAACACAACTAGACCAGTTTGTAATCCATTTGACACTTTTGTAGTGTACTTTTGAAGCATTTAAGAGAAATAAAAAATCCTCACCCACTGAGACAAAGGCCTGAAGACGTAGACGATCTTGCCGAACTCCATTAACAACTTTCTTGTTATGGTTTGATGATTCTTTGTGATTACTTTCATATCTAAACTTCTTATTATGGTTTCCATGTTAAATCATTAATTCTTCCTCTTTCTTCAATTCCTAAATGGTTAATGAACTCATGCTTTAAAATCTTAACCATAGTCTTTAAAATATCTTTTCAGATCAATGAGTTGGAGATGAAGAATCGAGTGAGAACCAACCAATAATTGGTCTTAAACTGTGCCAAAAATGACTAGTCATGCTAGTAAAATGATCTAAAGGTACTATATAAGTAGTGGAATTCACATGCGTATGTGATGCCATAAGTTGATTAGAAGTTCTCGGGCGTAAATGAATCATTCCTAGTTTTTCAAAAATATATTGTCCCAAAGAAGTTCTCCAAAGAGAACAACTAGGACCATGAGAGCTAGGATCAAAATTTCCAGCAGTGTGAACTGGAGTTCTAAACGACTCACTTTGAAAAAATGGATCGTCTACACCAGACTCTGCGTGAGTTCCAATAGGTATTCCAATATACTCTTCAACAACAAAATCCCCCGATGAATTTATCCGGAGAAAATGTGGATCTTGTACAACACTCAATAACGGATTTACGGGAAGTATTGACTCCTACAAATCTCAGAGGCTATGTCGTTATTGAATGATCCTTCAGGAGAACCCTTTGGTGAGTTAGGAAGCAAAGGAATGTAATCTTTCAGATCTTCCAAAGGTATCCATTTCATCCTATGTGAACGGTGAGGGTTGATGTTGACCGCACCAAATAAAGAACGAAATACATCTATGGCCAACTAGAGAAACAAACAACGCTCACTAATAAAATCTAGAAATCAAACACACAAACAAACCTTCTTATTTCGAAGTCACTAGTTGGTGATGAAATCCAATGTCATGAAATCAAGACAAGAAGGGGTTGGGATAAAGTGGGTGGAAAAGTTACGTTGACGACCTGCTTAACGAACTTACACCCTGGTGCAAGCTCCCACACACAATCATGGGTATACTCTCCAATGATCCCAAGTGAGTTTTACCAACGTCGATTCCAGGTACTGTGAAGACTTTCCCCTCCACAGTCACCTTGTGTAAATACCCTAAAGAGATAGGCCACTAAGGTTACCAATTACGACAATGATGCCTGGGGAAATAGTCGACAATCCAATCCACGCGCAAAGGCAGGGTATATAAGCCCGAAATCAACTCGAGAAGGTCCCCACATGATTTTATTCTCAAGTGACCCCCAATAATACACACAATCTCTACACTAATACCAACAAAGCAGGGTGAGTAACTCTGTCAGTCTTAATGCGGCCTCATGATTGACCCTTGTGTTAGAAGGGCTTCCCAGGACAAAATGTAGCAAGTGGATTTGAAATCTCCCTATCACAAGATACTATTGTGTGTTTTGATTCTTTGGAGAGTGTGCCTTACAACCTATTCCAAAGCGCTATCCTAGCTAATGTTAGTGTAGATAAATTCTAGAAAGTAAAATTTGTTAATAAATTTTAAAATTGCGCTGTATTTTAAAGGTTGTGGCTTACTCAAAAGAGAAACAAAAATGAAACTAATGATGTGTGTGACCTTGACCCAATAAAATGCAAGAATAGATGATTATGCAATTGTTTAATTAAATGAACTCTAATTATAGTATGGAGAATGTGTCTCTTTTTGGAATACAAAAGCTACGAAACACAATTTCTCAATTTTTGAATGAAAAAGATACCAAATAATAAAAAACTACAAAATTTTCCAATTTCTCTCTTTTTACAAAAAAATGAATGGAACAATTCTCTTGTAAAGATTACTAAAAATAAGAATGAATTCAGTTATTTCTTTCTCAAATCAGATCAGAGACCTAATGAAGAAAAGAAAACATAATCCAAGAAAAATAACACATTCTCAATACTATTCCCAAATCAAGTTCACAATGTAGACAAAAATGAAATGATAAGAAAAACCTTTTGTCGAATATAAACAAAAATGTCTCTCAATCAACTAACAATCCAGAAAGTAAAAACAATCCAAACCTCTAAATAAATCAAGGTCTCCTTGTCAAACAAGAACCCAAGACCAAGATCCCTAGATTATACCCTTGTGACAAGAAACAAGAAGCAAAACTTGCAAAGTTTACAAAGAAGACTTTTAATTTCCAAAAATAAATCAAATGTAGACTTCAAAGTTGTAAATCAATCATTCACTAGTGTCAAAAGTCCATCCCGGGCAGTAGAGGAAAACATGGGTAGAGAAAAGAAAAATGGCTATCACCCACCAATTCCTACAGGAATCGTCACAGGTTGCAGTGGAGCACAATGCAATGAGCTAGGGTCGTCGTAGGCTGCCAATAAGGCATATTGTGACGTTGTTGCACTGGTATTCACCAGTAGAGTGCAACGTTAGAGGTTTGTTGCAGGTTGTCAATAGGGTACAATGTGATGATCTATGAAAATAGAGAAAAATGGGAAGAAAGACAAAACTTCTCACTGAACCTTCAGATCCAGAAAGTCAAAATGGATCACCCACAGACTCAGAGAATGACATTAACCAAAAGAAGGCAGGCTAAAAGAGAACAAGAAGAAAAAAAACAAAAAAAAAAGGTCGTATTCCCCAGTATGGTCGCCAATTTTGTTATCGAACTAATCGGTAAGTGTGGACACAAACAGATCTCCCTAACTTCCACATGAAACTATAACAAAACAAGACAAAACACACACTTCCTCTTAAACTTCATTGTCATATAAAATAGTTTAAAGAGGTATAAGTGACATACCTTTTAAACGATGCTTGATCGTTGCTAGTGTCGTCCTTGTAGCTCCTTCCTTGAGTTTGCAAGATGGTGAACATGTTTTCAAGAAACACAAACCAACAAAGAAATAGAATACAAATATATATATATATATATTCCAATGAAATCTATGTATAAGATCAAGGAGTTATACAATAAAAGTTGAGATACTTTAATAGGGAAGACATGTATTGCTGTATTATATTAAATGGAAAGTGGAGAATACAACCCATGCCTTGATGTTGCAAGGTCCTCTTTCAATGGCTCCTTGCTCCAACACACACATCTTTTCTCTAATGCTTGGATGAAGAATATCCACAATTTGACTTAGAGAACTAAAGTAAAGCTCTCAAGCATAATCTGTATTAGAACCCTTCATGCAAATATTAGCCTATTCAACCTTAAAATTTTCCATGAGAGATCCCTCTTTATATAGTGTGAAAGAGAGATGGATGAGGAGATTAGGATGATCCCACTAAATCAAAGAAGCGAGTAATATCCAAACCGATCGGAGGCCACCTCATCTTCTAGAACATTCATGAAATTTGACTTTTCCCTTTCTTTAAGCATCGTTGCACCCTATTCATAAGCAACATGCGACAATGTCGTAGTCCATTTTTAGTGCAGAGTGCGATGATCAGGCATCGTCGCACCCCATGTATACAACAGGGTGTGACAACCTTCCTTGTTATGGTTTTTGAAAGAGGAAAAACAAACCACTTTTCTCATGGAGAAAGTCTCTTTTAATATTTTCAGGGAACATGAACACATATCGTCAGTTGATCATTGAGGTGACAAAAATAATGTGTAACAAAGGGAAGAGACGGGTATTCATTTATAGATTTTAAACCCATCCACGAAGATAACTGCTCTTTGATGCATCTTACTAGAATTTCCTCTTTTAATTTAAAATGTGTTGTAATGTCAAACCAGGCCTATTGTTCATACGACCATAACACAAATAGATGAGAGGATGATTCCTCATCCTTTCTACACAGAGAGTATTGACTTGGACCAACCCACCCTCTACAAATACCAATGCCCCAGGTTAACAATGTGTTCTCCAAATCCAACCATAATAGAATGCACATCTTTGCTAGAGCATTCATTTTCCAAATGCAGGTCCACCACTACTTCTTCATGCCACTCAACTCGGCTTCTTCTAGAGAAATATATCCCAATTTAACCATGTATTGGTTGATGTTGAATTACAAGCCTAACAAAGTGGTCTCAATCATCGTCATTTAAGGAGATGGAATTTTCTCTTAAATTGATGATGAGTTTGCCCCAATCTTCCACATGGTCACCTAATAAACTCAACTCCTCTGATTATACCCAAACAGACCTACCTGATATGTCCCTGTTCTGTACACATGTGTCCTGCAAAGTGGAAATGTCCATAATATGAATATTTAAGGATCCTCACCAATTCAAACCTTCCCGCCATTTCCTATTTTCAAGACTGCCCAATCACCAATCATGAGGAATGTTTCTACCAACTCTTTCCATACTATTGTGCTATTTGTTACCGATTTTTTGGGTCTGCAAAACCATTCCTCAAATGATAAACCTACTAGTTATTTTTCAATCATTGCATTTCCCCACAACATTTGATTATGGATAAGCCTCCAAAGGCTTTTTGTAGCCAAAGCCTTGTTGAACCTGAATATATTTTTTATCCCCTAACCTCCCAATTCTTTTGGCATTTCCATTTTGGACCATTTTACTAGGGGAATTCCATCCACCTCCTTTTTCGTAGACCACAAGAACTGAAAACAAGATATCCTGAATTTTGAAAGAATACATTTTGGTATTTTTGCTATTTTTTCCTAGTAAACCAAAATGCTACTCAACACATAATTAATGAGGACCAATTTCCCCCCTCTGGATAATGAATTGTTCACCCACATTCGAATACGACCCTAAATTTTCTTGACGAGCCAAAGCCAATCTTCAAATGAGTAAGAATTTGGCTTTAAATAAAAACCAAGATATTTTATACCCACTTCAATATCAATATGCTTACAAGGGAGGATGGATCTTAAATGAGTTCTTAAATCTTCGCTCAATACATGAAATCTCATGGATGATTTCTCTATATTTATCTCCATTCTTGTGGCAAGACAATAAAGATCCAGAATGTCTTTTAAAACCTGGAACTCCTTCTGAGATCTTGCACCAAAAGTCATCACATCATCAACAAAAAGGAGATTAGTTAAAAAAAATTAAGTCAGAGATTCACAGTCCTTTGAGCATCCCACCCCTTTTATCATTTAGGATGAGCTTACTCAAACCCTTTGCAACAATAAGGAAGAGAAATGGAGATAACAGACACCCCCGACAGAGGCCCCTTGAAGAATGAAAAAACTTGGAAGGGGAGCCATTGATTAAGAATGCAAAGGAGGCTGGAGAAATGCATTCGATGATCCAGTTCACAAAATGAAGATTAATTCCCATTTGAATTAAAGCTAGAAGGATGAAAGTCTGACTAAATTTATCATATGTTTTAGAGGGATCAATTTTCAGAGCTATTGAAAGGATTTTTTGAGACTTTATGGAGTGTAAAGCTTCATGTTCCAGGGAGACAACATCATGGATTTGTCTTTTGAACATAAAACTGAACTTATCCTCTGAGATAATATCACTTAGCACGAGATTTAATATGTTTTCTATGATCATAGAGATCAATTTGTAAATTAGGTTACAACATGATATAGTCATAAAGTCCTCGAAGGATGAGGCCTCTTGTTTCTTTTAAATGAGGGCTAGGAATTTTTTATTGAAAACTTCCAACATCTTGTTAGAGAGTTGAGATTCTTGCACCACCTTAAGAAGATAATCAGGCTCCACAACCAACAATCTCCCACTTGGAGACTGATCTCAACAACTCCACCGCTGTTGTATATGCCGGACTCTGAACCTTCTTGGACCCGACAAATTTCTCATTTTCATCTTCATTCTTGAAGACCAACTGAAACTGAGCAGGAACTCAGTTTCTCCCTGGTTACTCCCTTTTTTAACATGTCTGCAGGATTCTGGCTAGTGTGTATCTTTTCTAGCTTCAATTGTCCATCTTCCAAGGCGGATCATATGAAGTGGTACCTCAACTGTATATGCTTAGTCTTCGAATGGAAGGCTGAGTTCTTTGCAAGGTGAATGACACTCTGACCGTCACAATACAACTGGCTGTTCTCCTGCTTCTTTCCCAATTCCTCCATAAACCTTTGTAACCAAATCATTTCTTTACTAGCCTCTGTAGCAGCAACATACTCTGCCTCTATTGTTGAAAGTGAAACAACCTTTTGCAGTTTCGAAATCCAACTTACTGCTGTTCCACCTATAGTAAAAACATACCCTGTGGTGCTCCTCCTGCTGTCTTTATCACCTGCCATATCTGAATCAACATATCCCTGTAGAAAAGTG
>ML809008.1:93344-116781 GCA_009831015.1 Picea engelmannii
TCTTCCATAATTGGTAGTTTTGGCCGTTAAATTTCTCGACCCTAAACTTTCCATCTTCCGACATTGCTCCCACTCGAACCAGGAACCCTCTTTTCCTGTGAGTTACCTTATGCTCTGATACCAGTTGTTAGAAAAACAGGACCACAGAGAAATAAAATAAAACAAATGCAGAAACAAAACACAAAAGATGCACAATACAAGAGAGACACAGATTTGTGTGGTTCACCCAGTGTGGGCTATGTCCACCAGAGAAATTTCCAGGTGCTTCCTTTATTATTATCCAGCAAATGAAGCGATACAACCTACAACAAAACCCGTTGTAACTTCCTCTTCTTTCTCTCACAGTCTCCTCTCTCAGAATACAATATTCACCATCATCCATAGCCGCAATACATTTCCCTCATAAAAGAGGGTTGCCTTCTAGGGCAAAAAACCCTATCATAATATCTACCGTTAGATCTGCGACCTTATAATGAATGGTCCATATTTACAATGAAATTAAAATATACTTTTACAAGGAAATTTTTGCTTCGGGGGCTCGCTTGCCCCCAAACCCCCTAGTCGGGGGGATAGCCCCCTTGGACCTCGCAGAGGGGGTACCCCCCCTCTGCACTCCCCCGCGTGGAAGAGTGTACATACTTCTGGGGTGTAAATACTTCATGGGGTATAAACACAGCTGAAAGCATGGACCTCTGAATCAGGAAGATAATCAGGCTCCACAACCAACACTATATCCAAGGACCGTAGGACATTGGTATGTGAAATGATCCAGTGATTCACACAGAGAGAAAGGGAATCTCATTTGTTCGTTAACTGAATTCATGGCATAGTGGATGTCTGTGATAGGATTACTTGATGACGTGGATGGGGGGGACTCTTGCTGAAATCTCTGGCGTACTGTTGTTAGTGTCTGTCGAAATTGAGGTAGCATAGGGAAATGGTGGGTGTAATGGCCATACTTTGAACAGATGTCACAAGCGAATTTGGTTCGCAACCCTTTGGTACCGGTGGTTGGAGACATGGTGGTAGTACTTGGTGCATTGGGTGGAGTGACGAGCAGTGTGGTTGCTCGAGGAAGTCAGATTAAATTGCATAACTCGAGGAGAGAGGGACATCGATTGGTGGGGTGTCCTTATTTCTCGCATAGTGCGCAAGGAAGTTGAACTCATGGGGGGAGTGGGGCGGTGGGATATTTCTTCTTCCTTCTGCCCCCAGCTGTAGCGGTGGTGCTAGCGAGTGGGGGTGAGGGTGGTGCGGTTGGAGTGAGGACTAGTATCTGCATTGGGATTCCCTCAGTTTGGGGAGGAAGGGATGGTTGAGGAACCATCTCAGGTGGGTGAAGATACCAAACTGGGATGGCAAGCACCATGTTAGGTAGATTAAGCGTGGAAACTACCTGGAAAGCTTGTATTCCCAGTGGGGGGTAGAAGAAGGGGATTTGAGTAATGTCTTGGGAGACTGTCTCCCAAACCAGGATGTGGCCCTGGGGGAGGGTGAAATCAGGAACAGGTGGAGTTGGAGAGTTCTCAGGGGATTCGTGAGGGAGGAGCTCTGAGACTAGTGGGGCGTCAGAGAGTAAAGAAGCCTCTGTGGGAGGAAGGGTATCTACAGTTTTAGTTTCATTGGATGAGATGACACAGACTTGTGTTCAGGGATGTATGAGCAACAGTTCTCCATGGTATGTCCCTAGCAAGGATGGATCTTTGAATATGTCGGGGCCCATCTCGACAAGTGGGTAGACATCGGGATTAGTGTGGACAAAAGGTAAACTGTTATCGATGTTGGAGGAAGGGTTAGGCTCGTAATGTGAAACCTGATCAATGGTGATGATCTTCCCATTGTGGGGGAACATCATCGTTCAGAACACAAAAGAGGCTACGACCTTCATAGAGTACATGTAGCTACATCCGAACAAGATATTGTAATCGAGTGGGGCGTCGATAACTTCAATGTCGATAAGGATGGTTTTTCCCCTGAGTTCGATCGAGACATTTTGAAAGAGCTCTTCAGGAGAGGATGGTCATCCATCGTAATCTCTCATAGTGATGGCGACTAGTATTAGCTCGGGAGATCCGAGTTTCTACCATACATTTTTGGAAATGATGCATGTGGATGCACCTTCATCGATTATGCAATGATGAACTGTGATGTTCCAAATTTTGACGAGTATTTGGAAAGCTACCAAAGCAGGGAGACAAGGTTCTCCACAATCTAGATCAAATGTGATGAGTCTAGTATCAACAGGGTCAACTGCCCAGGGCAGAGAGTAAGGACTTCCGTTAAGTGGGATAGGTTTGGAGGACTTCCAAGACTGACATGGCGGTGGGGGATTGTGCTAGGTCATCGACCAAACAGTAATTGTGTGTTTCCCTAGCCTGAGGGTTTTTCACATTCTGTTGTAAGGGGATACGAGGAATACAAATGGGGGTCTGAGTGTTAGGGTGTTGAATCATCAAAGGGGGTCCCATTGTAACTAGAACTGTTTCTGATGTGGTGGGATTAGATTCAGGGGGTGTGTCATATTGATGACTGCGTATTTTTAGAATAACTTCCTCTTCACTAGTGAGGAGGATAATGCGATCTGCAGGGGTGCCAGGGTTTTGATAATGTCCCATATATGGTGGGGCAAGGTGCCTCTCATGTTGGATATTCATCACACCTTGGTGTGGAATCAATTTTTGCAACACCTTCGGGGGTGGTTGTTGCACATACTGTTGTGGGGCCTATTGGGGGGCAGGCAGTGTTGGGGGACGAGGTTCGTTCACAGATTCTTTCATCCATTTAAAGTCAACAATTTGGGGGAAATGGTGAGTATAATGGCCATACTCACCGCAAAGAGCACAAGGGAAGTTTGTCTGGATGTTGTTGTTATTCTTCCCTTGGCGTTTGTTGTTATTGCCTCCTTGGGGGTTTTGGTTCCCTTGATTCTGATTGCCCCCAACAGGTTGGTTTTGATGGGGGTTATTTCCTCCTGGTCTAGAATTAGTATTGTTTCGGTTTTTTCTTTTCTTTTTGGAATTATTCGACTGATGGGCTGGATTTTCCGTATTCAGTTGTTCAAAATTTTGAAATTGCTGGATGGGAGAGGACTAAACAAAGTTAACCCCGACATGTGGTTTTCCTTGTGGTCGAGCCATGGTTGGGGGGGGACCAGAAAATGGAAAGTATGGATTATTTTATGGCAATGATCTGTATGGTACATAGGAAGGTGTGATGATTTCACCAGTGCTTAGGGTGTACACTGAGGTAGAGGGGGTACCAGAACTTGGTTGTATAGACGGATGCATCATGGGTGTCGATGCGGGTCCACTCATGGGTGGAGGGGGTACCATAGGGTATGGTTGTGGGTAAGGGGGAGGGTGTAATAAGGAAGTTTTCCATATATTGGTGGATTTTTGGTTGTACCATACATGGGTGGTGGTTGGATGTATGGATTATGGTGTGTTTTGGTACCAATCAATCCGTCTGCTGAGTGAGACATCCCAGGTTTGTCTTGGCCGAATGGTACGGGTCTTAGGATGTCAGGTAGTACTGTGTATAAGTATCTCGACTGTGTGTAAATGAGGTCGTACTGTTGAGCCTTGCTAATGGATTCCTCTTCAAATTGGGGGAAGGTGGAAGCCACATCTTTGGCAAGGAGGGAGACAAGTGACCTGAAAAACCAATCAAGGCATTGTTGTTTGGTGGTTTCCGCTTTGCATAAGCTATGTCATCGACACCATTCGTGAATGTGGTCTACAATATGTGTGGTTGAGTTTTGTTTAAACTCGGAGAGAAGTTCAAGACCATTGTTATGGTGGATTGGTAGTTGAAAGAAGGTAAAAAATGCTTTGGCCTATGATTCAAAGGTCACATGGGACCCTGATTTTTCATCTACATACCACTTGGCTGATGGGCCAGTGAGTGTGTGTTGGAATAACCGTAACTGGACGGAGTCGTCCATGATGTTGTTTGAAGAGAACCATAGGTGGAAGGTCATGGCATGGTTGGCAGTGTCATCTCCTGCCTTCCCTTCAAACCTGAGAATGTCTGAAGGTAATTTGGTAGGCATTGCAGGCCATGTGGGTTCATGAAATATAGGATCATTGGTGAGCTTACTCAGATCCGGTATGTTGAGGGAAGCCAAGTATGGCATCTGGAGTGGCAGTGGAGGATTAGTTCTAGCCATGGTGTGAGTGGTTTATGTACCTGACCCGTGAGGGGGGTTAGGTGGGGTGGTACTTCCTCCTTGGGAAGAAGTGTGCCCCCCGCTTCCTTGTAAAGGAAAGCTAGTTGACGGTTGACCTTGGGAAGTGGACCCAAGTAAAGTGGAACCAAGAAAAGTTGATCCTGAGATAGTATCACTCACAAGGGTATGAGAGGGTTGAAGTGATGAGTTGGAAAGACTAGTAACTCCTCCTCGAATGGGAGGGAGATTTCAAGCATCTAGAATGGCGGGGGTTCTGTGGGTCCCCTATGATGTCCGACTAAAAAAATGAATGTGTGCAACTGGTGATGAGAGTAATAAATGAACAAGAGACTTTGTATTACTTGGACCTTCACAATATATATCACAATCATTTTGTAATCATAAGAGAATCATACATAAATCAATTGACAAAGAAGCATATATGTGGATAAGTGGATTTTGTCCGTGTGGGAGATCAAAGAAAGCAAATTATCGTGTCCTAAAAAGACGTAACGTCCTTCCTCTCAAATAACATTGGACCATCCAATAGTACTCAACAGTGGGGTCTGAAGCCACCGAAAGAGGAACTAGTGAAGGATGAAGTAATCATTTATAATGAGGGGTAGAGGGTGCATATCCCAAAAGAGATGGCGATATTTTCCAATAGCCACACAAAATCCGATCAAGGTGCAATTGCATCCCACAATTTCCACGTGGGTAGATGTCCTAAAATTTGGTCACTAGGTACCTCTTTCAAAGTGCAACATTTAGATTTTTGGCCTCAGAAATGGGTCACGGGCTGGATCCCATCCAAGAGGTGGGTGCCTCAAGGGGGAATGCACAAAACAACTGGACCTCAGTCTTCGACCCTTCACAGGTATCTCCCTACCTTATGGTGTTAGGAACACTTGACTTGGAGGATTTAAAGTTCCCTATTTGACAAATTCTAATGTTTGAAGATGTGAGAACCAGATAACATGGAGTTATTTGGATGCCTATCCCCAAGATCCTACTTAGACTAAAAAATTTCTTTTGGCACCTCCTATGGAGGAAAACTTAGTGAGTTTTTAGAAAAAAATTAGATGTGGTTGTTTGTGATATTGGGGGTGTGGACCAATCTTGTTCAAATTAAGTGGTAGTGGATAGCTTCATCAAAAAGGGTGGGGCATTTCAGAATCCCTTTAGAGGAAACTTACTTCAACCTCCATGATTCTAGATGAAACTATGTGAGTGAGTAGTGACTTTGTGTGTAAACAAGTGAAAGTGTGCCAAATTTTTAATAAGTTAGGTGTCACCTTGCAACATGTGGACTTTGTGTGGTCCTTACAAGTCTTGATTACCTAATTTACTAGATGCCATTGGTACAACCTTGCATAATTTTAAATTCCCTAAAGAACTAGCATGTGGACATGTGGGTCCTTACCAATCCTTTAAAATCCCTAATGTGATTTAATCTAAGAAATATTTAAAAGACTGTCCTAGATTGTGGACATGTGAGCAGGTATGGGCTCGTTACGATAACACTTAAAGTCCCCTAGTGATGTAAACTAAGAAAGTAGCTTCAAACTATCCCATCTTTGCATCATGTGGGCATGTGTGGGCCCTTACAAGTTTAAGATGTTTTTGAAAAGAAACTAAGAGGAGTCCCAAAGGGGGTTGTTGTCCTCTCCTAAAGATTTTGTCTTTAAGGGAGATGAAATCTTCCTTCAATCATTTTTCTGATTCTCAAGATCGCTCTATGGTGCGAGAGAAGAGCATAATCTATGATTGAAGTTCAATTTTGGGTCCCAATGCAAGTGGTTATATATGTGATATAGAATGATTCCAACTTAACTTTAGTCAAAGCAAGCCATCCATGTGGAAAAATGAAATAAAAAAGAGGATAAGTATGGATTGTAACTCCCTAAGTGCCTATGTTTTGACTAACCCTTCATGTGAAAAGGGAACCTAAGTGTGGCGCATAGTAAAATTTGCATAGATTAAAGCTTAAGAAGGCTATGGGCCTTCAACATATCACAAAAACCCTTACAATGTTTGAATTTCTGGATAGA
The DNA here is from genome assembly GCA_009831015.1 of Picea engelmannii. Taxonomy (NCBI): domain Eukaryota; kingdom Viridiplantae; phylum Streptophyta; class Pinopsida; order Pinales; family Pinaceae; genus Picea; species Picea engelmannii. The sequence continues at coordinate 99,564 of ML809008.1, forward strand.
TGTGCGGGTCGCAGAGTAGACAGAGGCACATGTGATGCCAATGCGCAAATTGAAAACGACCTGTTGGCATAGGTGCACATAAGGCACTGAGGAACAATGTTCTCTTGGTGCACGTGCTCGGAAGGCACGCCTGTGGGCTAAAAAACCCGCGCACTTTCTGTTACACACCCGGGAAGAAAATTTCGGATGAAATTCTCTTAGCTCAACTCCAAATTTAACTTTTTGCAGGCAGTCTTGGGTTAGTTATGGTTCCTACAAGTTGAATAAACCAAAAGGAAGTGCTCAAACAACCCAAATGGGGAGGAAATTGATACCTATCCCCAGTGGAGTCGTCAATCTGTTGTATCCTTTTCGTCACCTAAATGAACAAAAGAAGGACACTTACAAGTCCAGTTGGGTTAGCTAGACAATACATAAATGAGTGCAAGAGTTAGAAACATCAAGCACAAGAAACAAAGAAACAACTAATCTAATAACAATTAAAGAAACTAAACTAAAGTGCATAAGGGAAATAGAACAAAAAAAAATCGATATTCATGCCACCAATGGATAGATTGTATTAGTGGGAAAACACCAAAGAGAAAGGGAAACTTATGGGTCCCCTCTTCCTCCAAGGGAGGTCTCTTGAACCCCCAATGAGTGAGCTCTTCTTACAAATAGAAAACAAAAAGGAAATGGTGAAGAAATCCAAATCTCATTCACTCAAGAGGTGATGTGAATAGCCCAATGAAATGGTGCTTATATGCTCCAATGATGAAAGAGGTTCTTTTCAGGAGAATAGAGGTAGCATAACAATACAAATAGATTCTTGGAAATATAGTGCACCCATGGCCTCTTTTTATGGAAAAGTTTTGAGGCATTAGCCAACTGGTCTTTAGTGTGAACAATGGGGCCCTTTAGGGAACCTTTGGGTCTTTGACCAGCCCCCCACTCGGATTCAGCTTGGATTTGGGGGTCAAATTGACTTGGGAGATGAACCAGAAGTGGGTGAGAGGTTGACTAGAATCATTAATGCGCCATTTTGAAGTGTGTGCTGATTTTTGCATCCACAGTCATGCATCGGGTACATGTGTGCTTTTTCGGCGTTTTAGACTGGCGCACGTGCACGTGCTTCCTTTGCATTCTAATCACATGTTGATTTTATAACCAATTGTATAGTTTGTTCCCTTTGTAAATGCATTTTTTGGACCATGGATGAACTAATAGGTGTTTGGAGATGCTGGATTTTTGTAACCATTTGCGGATGAAATTTCAGTGATAACATCGTTTTGGATAAGTTTTGGGGATATACACCAAAATAAGTCAAAGAACAAAAGGTAGTTAGAATATAGACCAAAGTGCACGACGGGAAGTGGAATTTAATGATTCAAAGCGCATGAAAGGAGGAAGCGTGAGGGAGCGAGGCGCAAACGGTGGAAAATGGTTATAAACCATTGAGATTTTGGGACATTTTGTCTACATTGTAACAAGATTTGCCCTATTTTTATGTATAAATATGTAAAGAGTTGGGGTAGATAGGGGGTTGGAGAGATGAGAAGTTATTAGAGATTTTTGGGGAAGTTGAGTTGAGCATGGGAAGAAGTTTTGAGGTAAGACTAAGGGGTGAGGCTCACACTACAGTAGAATGACTAGGTAGGTTTGGGTAATTTTATTGTTGCATATTTTGTAGCATAGTGCGCAGATGTAAGAATATTATCAATGAATAATATAAGAAGTCATTCATTGTGAACATAGCCCATGTTGGGTGAACCAAGTTACACTCTTTTGTTGTGATGTTTTGATTTTTCATGTTGTGATGTTTATTGCTAATGTGGAATGTTGATAAATTCTTAAGTACACTGAATGTTTTATTCATATATGATGTTATAATTTATTTCACTGAAGTAACTGGTGAATAAATGAATATCAAGTAAAGTAATGTTGCACACAGGGTATGTCGCATGATGAATAAATGTTAACTAATGGAAATTGTGCACATGAGTATATGGTTAGTAAGAACACGTTGAATGCCTCACTTCCCCTTATCATTGTAGAACCTTGGTTCCAACATCCCCTCTAGATTCCTCGGGTGAGACTTCACTTTCTTACGAGTGATGTTGAAAGGGCTGGTGTTTAAGAGTTTTCTTGGTATATTGATGATTAACCATGGGTCTGTCCATTACGTGACAACAAATGGTTTTGTTGTTGAGTCCGGGATCTTTAATTAAGGGTAATATTTTGGAAGTCGAATAAGGAAGAGATCACAAAATGGCCAGAAATGAAGCAACGAGAATTTTCCAGAGAATATAATAGGAACCCACGGCTCAGTGACGAACAATGGTTGCAAAGGTATGCATTCACAGTTCTTCATGAAACTTCCTTTGGTGAATTTTCGATAATTTTGATTGAATGGATGGAAAGGCTAGTGGATAATTTGGAAGATATCGAGTTGAAGCTCTGAGAAAATGGACCCCTAAATTGATAAGATACTTGAATACAATACATAATAAAGTTTCTCGTGCAGATGATTTTTGGTTGAATAGTATATTGGAGGGTCACATTACAGAGTTTGCAATAGATCATTGTTGGAGAAATTTCTATTTTTGACACACTATTTCAGTGGGAGTAATGCTAGTTCATTGGGAGTTAACTGACTAGTTCTATTTTTAGAATTTCTATTTTTACCATCACCATTATGCATGCATGCATTCCTAAGGAAAACTAACTGCTTGATTGCGTTTCTTAATTATGGAGTGTTTTTCCCTATATATGAGTGTATTCCACTCATTCATTGTATCATATTGATCATGATCTATGTATCAATCATCAACTCATTGGAGTAGTGTGAATATATTTTCTCATTCTTCCATATTGAATCTCTCTTATTTTCTTGATAAACTTTGTTTGTACTTGCTTTAGCTAGATCTCCTGTGCAGGTTTTCATGAAACATTGACATGGTATCAGAGCTATGATGCTTGGAGCAAGCCAGACAAGCCAAAGAATAAGGAAAATCGGGGTTTCGGGGAGCTAAATCCATGGTCGTAACTTTCAACAATTATTCCTCCCAAAATATTACGTTTTTGAGGAAACGGTATGCGTTGAAAGTAAATCGGCCCATTTTGGAAGTGGATTTTCAACCGTTTGGCGGGATTCCTCACCGTTTTCTCAGAAAGTAAGTCACAAGATCATCTCCTAAAACTGATATGAATTTTTAATTTCTTAATTTTTCACTTGCAGATTGAGAGTAAATTTTTAGGGGTTCTTGGAATCCGTGGGAGAGGCGGATATAAAAACTATTATACATCCAAACTTGGTGGTAATCCTCACACCATACAATTATTTTGATTGGAAGCCCAAGGCAGAATTCCAACTCAGAAGGAAAGGATTGTATAATTTGACGATGGCGATAGAAACAGAACCTACATCAGCGATTGAGAAGATGAGATCGGTGAATCGTAAGGATGAGGCCACAGGACTACTTCTTGAGTTAATCTCCACTGATTTGTGGTTTCATGTTGCCGCATGCAAGACTCCAAATGATATCTAGACCACCTTCGAAGGACTCTTTGGAAAGTAGGATGAGATGCAAGGTCATATGCTTGAGGTAGAGTTGAATACCTTAGACCCTAAAAGTTTTGATAATATACAAGATTTTTTTACTAAATTTAAATATTTGCTATTGAGCTTAGGTGAATGTGGTATTGACAAGTCTACACAAGAGAAAAAAATTATTCTAACAATCTTGGCCAAGCTAGGTCCATAATACATTGTATATGTCTCCAATTTCCATTCTGGCAGATGTCTTTTTGGAACAAATTGGAAAATGCCTACGTTGGCTCATTTCATTGAGTCTCTTACACAAGAGCAGAAAAAACTCATACATATGGGCCTCATGAAAGATCCCAAAGCACATGCACTCACCATGCAGGATGGAAAAGGGTCATTCAAACAAAATAGGAAGGAGGGATATTCCAAATCCTTTAATGATTCTTCAGGTTCCAAAGACTCTTCAGATTCCAAGAAGAAGAAGAAGGGAAAGCAGTGCACTTACTGCAATAAATTGAATCATGAAGAATCCACATGCATGAAGAAACAGATCGATCTTATGGCACATGCACTTCAACAAAACAACCTTGGAAACTTCATTCCAGAGGGAATCAAGAAGCAAAAGAAAGAAGATCTTGCTCCTAAGAAAGGTAATCATCATGCTCTTGTTGCAATTAATTCCTCATTTGATTCATGGATTATAGATTCTAGTGCAACCCATCATATGGCAGTGAAAGAGGAAGTTTTCTCTTCCTTGAGTCCATGCTCAAGACCCCCTATTCTCATGGGGGATGATACTCCAGTAGCAGTAGCAGGAGAAGGGAGAGTGGAACTCCACAATGGAAGTTTTGAGAATGTTTTACATGTTCCAAAGCTTTCTATGGATCTTCTCTCATTTTATCAGTTCACTCAGAAAGGAAAAAAGGTTGAATTTACATCAGATTCAGTTTCAGTAATTGACATGCATGACAATTCCATCATTGCAATTGGTGAGGTGGATCACAAGTCAAGGTTGTATAAATTCACTAAGTTTTCTGACGATGACTCCTCTATTCTACTTACACATAAGGAGAGTACTTTGCATGCACCTCCAGTGAAACATGCATATACTCTTGTTCTTCCATCAGTTTCAGACATCAGAGATGATTCCACACACTCAGATTCTGTACATGGAAATAAACAAGTAGTACATCTAGATAAGAAGCCAACGTCGAAGCTTCAGCAGATGCCCAATAAGGCACATACCACACTTCAGGTAGCATAAAACCTTGCAGGGAATCCATTGAATTCGAGGAGGAATCGATCTCAACATGAGGAGCCTTCTCATGTATTTTCAGCTTCAGAACCTGCGATGCTCATGCATTGCTATATGGTTCAATCTATTGATCCAAAGAACTACAATAGGGTTGTGGGAAATCCATTATGGCAAGTAGCCATGCAGAAGGAGTATGACTCACTCCTATAGAACTAGACTTGGAATCTGGTTCCACGTCCACCAGAAAGGAATATTTTCAGGTGCAGATGGGTCCACAGGATTAAGAAGTACAAGGCCCGATAGGTTGCCAAAGGACTTCATCAGATCCATAAAGATTTATACATCTTCACAAAGACTTTCAATGAGCAGAAGTTTCAGACTTTGTAGGATCGTCTTGCATTGAAGAACACAGTTGTCTAATAGATGTTATTTTCTTCTTTTGATACATTATATTTTGAGGGGGGGTTTTGTTCCCACGTGGTTTTACCTCTTTCCTCACTTTTATTCAGTATTCATTAGTTTCATTTTACATGAGTACCTAAAATGGCCTAGTAGTCGGGACTCATTTTTACTCCATAGTGATGTTCAGGGGGGGTGTTGGAGAAATTTCTATTTTCGACACACTAGTTCAGTGGGAGTAACACTAGTTCATTGGGAGTTAACTGACTAATTCTATTTTTAGACTTTCTATTTTTACCATCACTATTATGTATGCATGCATTCCTAAGGAAAGCTAACTGCTTGATTGTTTTTCTTAATTATGGAATGTTTTTCCCTATATATGAGTTTATTCCACTCATTCATTGTATCATATTGATCATGATCTATGTATCAATCATTAGCTCATTGGAGTAGTGTGAATATATTTTCTCATTCTTCCATATTGAATCTCTCTTATTTTCTTGATAAACTTTGTTTGTACTTTCTTTAGCTAGATCTCTTGTGCAGGTTTCCATGAAACACTGACAATTCTACCCAATATTATAGTTTCACAAAGAGGGAGGTTTTCAAGGGCCCGTGCGGAAGATATTTGAGTGCATTGTCTACTTGGATAAAAATGTTATTGTGCAACAAAAATTTCATGAAGATTAAATCTGACAGCTACTAGGATCTTTTGTGCACATAAGGGGACTGGGGGATGACTAGAGGATGGTCTAAGAGTGGAAAGATAGGATGAAAGAGAATTGAATGGACTAAGGATGTTGAGAGAGGAAGACACTGACTCAGATAGAGAGATTGGAGTATTGCACTATGGGAAAAGGTTTAACTATAGTAAGAAGGAGAATGTGGATGAGAGAGAAGAGCATCACAGAGAATTTGAGAAAAGAGAACCATGCACAATGCTTCAGATCACACCATATAGAGAAAGGAAATAAAAATAAAAGGATCTTCAGTACAATCAAGTAGAAGAAGGAATTCCATCTCAGATCAGAATCTGTGTCGAACCCATGACCATATGTGTGTCATCTAGTTTTGAAGCAGAAACCAGAGTTGTGTCGAGAACAATTGTAGTTAGTGGAGGAATTCAGAATAGTAGTCACAATAGTGGAAGTAGCTCAGTGAACCAAAGTCATTCAACATCACCGAAAGTAAGTGCTACGCAGAATACAATGGCAGGAATAGATCATACGTTGAGAATGCCTAAATTCCAGGGAGAAGGGTTGGAGGAACCAGAGTAACATTTATTTGTATGTGATACAATATGGACTACGAAGAATGTCTAGGATGAGGCAACAAATATTTCATAGTTAGCCACAATGTTCAGATTTCATCCACTGTTGTGGTACATGAAGTATCAGACTACTACACAGACCAAAAAATCAAGGAAATTAGCATAGATTTCACAAGCCTCATTAAAATAATTTTGGAAGTCGAAATACGAGTCGTAGTATATCACAGAGCTGAAAGAAATTAATAAAATCTAGAATGAGCATGTTTGGGACTACTATCAGAGATTTAAATATGTGATGGGTAGATTAACATTTCATATTCCCAATGAACAACATCGAGAATGGTTTATTGCAGGTATGTTGTCGCATATCCATTGTCCTCTGACATAGTAGAAGGTCACATTGCATCCATAAGCATTAGAAATTGTGATGAAGTTAGAAGCATCTCATGTAGGATATGGCACATGAATGGCACAAGTTCAGTCCTAGCTGGTTGCGCTAAGGATTCATTTATCAGAGATAACAAAGGAAAAGGAAAAGCATGAACAAGTTTGGTGTAATACATGTAAGACAGACGACCATCATAAGGATGAATGCCCAACATTTTTGCAGTATATGGCTATAGGAGAACCAAACCCTTTGGCAGTGTTAAAATATTTGATGTGCTCATTTTACCATAGACAATATCTCAATATTGTCACCCAACCATAGGCATGTAGCCACCCCTGAGCATCGTAACCTTGATAGATAGAATAATTCTGGGAGAAGTACTAGACCAAAAGATAACCAAGAGATAGTGTATATCTCTCTCTCCAAGAATAGCGCACCAAACAGAGAGTCCACAAACCAGAAACCAAGACCAAAAACCCAGTTGCAGTAGTTGCAATTGCACTCCTTCGCCAAACTTGCACACCACTTAACTTGTGTGAGTTGTGAGTGAGTGAATGACCAAATGTGCTCAAGCACCCTCTATTTATAGTGCTCTTAGTCTCTTGTCCATGTTGACTTCTTCTTTTAGAGGATAATACTTAAATATAATTTCTTTTATTGAGAGGACATGTCTTCTAGGGATTCTACACATCTTTTTAGGGTTTCTCTAGCTTCCGGAACATTCTAATATAGTCAGAAGTTACACATGGAGGTTAATACATCCCATGACTACCGTAACATCAACACTCCCTCCTATATAGGGAGGTATTTAATGGAAATGGTCTTGAGAACAAACAGACCATTCTACCGATAGCATCATCATAGCCACACATGTTATCTCATGATCACATAGATTAACTCACGAGAAACATCACCACTATCAGTATCATTTGATAGCGTCAACTACATCATATATCGAGGCCATAATCCATTTGAGTAATCATGAATGATGTTGAATAAGTCACTTACTCAACAGAGTGATACAAGGACCATTCTTATATTCCGGACATATGTCTTAGAAGAATAGATGTTCCAATAAATGTTGAAAGCCCTGCAATGGGCTACAAGGATCATTCTTCTAATATGGACCTATGTCCTAGAATAATGTCAATCCTCCCAGATGTTGAAATACATGCCATGGGCTACAGATACCATTCCTACAGGAATCCCAATCTTGGACTATTTTCTAATCAGGTCATATGTACCATAGAGATCAATCTCTACCCATATGCCTTAGAAAATATCGGTCCCGTATCAAACACTCTAATTGGGATGTCATATCCTTAGCGGGTGGACTATTCAACCTGATTGGGCCAATAACTGTGCTTTAGGATAATATCGGTCTTGAACCATTTTCCTAATCGGGCCACAATCTATGCCTTAGGAAAGTACTAGTCCATGATACATCAACAATATATCATCTTGGACCACTCTCCACGGGGAGAATGTTTGTCCACCAACAAACTGTTTTATTTGGACCATTCTCCACCTGGAGAATGTCTATCCACTAGTACACTAACTATCCATCTAGATGGAAATCATCTCCAACACTAGTGGTAGTCTCCATGGAAATCAGATAGTATCATACAACTGCTACAATACCATCCAATAGAACACAATTGTGTTTATCCATAGCAGTACACAACTACTGCCCATTGGTACACAACCACTCCTAGTAGCACATGACTACTAACCAATGACACACATTCACTACCAGTGGAACACATTCACCATAGTAGCATATAGCTACTATCCAGAGACATACAGTCTCCACAACAATCAAATCATATCATCTGATATCATCCTACATCAACAATGTCATTGGTTGCATCACCTCTAAGTCGTAATAGCATGATGTGAATGCATCATATATAAGATTTACTAGGGTGATTTGGAGTATCATCTACATCATCTCTAAGTCATACTAGCATGACATAACTAGCATGATGCCATTGCATCATATCTAAGTTGTATGCCACCAAAAATTTGTACATGCATGAAGTAGATCAGTTCCTCACTGTGTCATATCTAAGTTGTATGATCATCTCTAAGTCATACTAGCATGACATATATAGCATGATGTCAATACATCATATCTAAGTTGTATTCCACCTCTAATTTGTACTCGCGTGATCATATCCAACATGACACGATCTCCATGCATCATCTCTAAGTTGTATGGTCATCTCTAAGTCATACTAGCATGACATATCTAGAATGATGTCAATACATCATATCTAAGTTGTATTCCATATATAAGTTGTACTCACATGGCCATATATAGCATGATGCGACTCACCAGCATCGTCTCTAAGATGTACTAGCATGAACATAACTAGCATGATGCAAGCATCATCTCTAAGTTGTATGTCCACCTCTAAGTTGTACTAGCACGATGCTCCTCGGGCCACTTTATCATCAACTCCAACCATATGTATCATATCTGATTTGTACTAGCATGATCATATCTATCATTATGTAAGCATCATATCTAATTTATATGATCATATTTAAGTTGTACTAGCATGATACAGATCCACAGCTCACTGACAGTCCATGATTCCACATATCAGTGCTCCCTCCCAACCGAGGAAGTCATCTCCTCCCTTTCAACTAAGGGATAAATATCGACGATCCCCATCTTGTCTATCAAGTATGAAAATTTTATCTTGGACAAAGGCTTCGTCAAAATATCTATAATCTACTCATCAGTGGAGATATATTGGAGAACCACGTCTCCCCTCTGGACTATAGTACTTAATCTCAATGTTCTTCAATATTCCATGGAACAATGAGTTCTCTAAGAGCTTCAGACAACTCCATTTATCACAATATATCACGGTCGAATCCAACACCTAATCAAATAGTCTAGAAACCAGCTTACGAAGCCATATTTCTTTTGTACAAGCATCACAAGCTTCAATATACTTTGCTCCTGCAGTGCCGAGTGCAACATAATTTTGTTTCCTACTAGCCCATGATATCATAGCATATCCCATATTGAAACACATACCAGAAGTAATATTTATGTCATCTGCACTCCCTGCCCAATTTGAATCAGTAAATTGATGCAGTTGTACATCATTGTTGTAGCATATCCCACGAAGATATCTCAAGATATGCGTTGCAGCTATACAATGCTCATGTTTGGGTTCCACCTGGAATTGGCTCAACATGTTCACATCAAGGAAAATGTTCGGCCTGGTATTTACCAAAGATATCAATCAACCAATCAATTTTTGGTACAAGGATGAGTCTACTAGATCAGAATTAGAGTCTCTCAACTTCCTTAGATCTGTCACCATGGGAGTTGCCATGGATTTTCAATCCATCATCCCAAACTTCTTAAGGATCCTTACAACATACTTCGCTTTCTCCAGGAATATTTCATCACACTTTTTCCATACTTCTAGTCATGAGACCAAGATCCTTCATATCAAATTATGAGGCTAGTTATTTCTTAACACTAAATAGTGAGAGGCTTTGCACCAAGCTCTTGGAGCTTGCTTGATTCCATCAAGGTCTGAATACATGGGTTTCTCTCTGGTGTACCTCAAAACCTTGAGGTTTCTCTATATATACCTCTTCCTCAATTACTCCATTGAGAAAGATGGTCTTTACATCCATCTAATATAAACTCCAACTCATGGATGTTGCTAGAGATATGATGGCTCTAGTAGAGGTGTATCTGGAGACTGGAGAAACTATCTTACCATATTATTCTCCCTCCTAATAGGAGAACCCTCTAGCCACAAATATTTCCTTGTATTTATCGATACTTTCATTCACTGTATGCTTTATCATGTAAACTCATATAGGCACAATTTACCATACATAATTTTTCATGATGGATTGATATTCTTATATCATATCCTCCTTCCATTCTTTCTTCTTGATTGCTTCCTCAAAGGTGGAAGGTTATGTAACTTGGATATTGTTTTGACTTCTTGCTTTCTCCAAAAGTTCTATCTAGAGAACCATACTTCTCTGCATCTTGAATTATCTCAAGAGCCCAAGTTGGTATTCCCTTCTTAGTCTTATCTTGGTGTGGATCTTCAGATATTTGTGGTTCTACCATGTCTGATAAAACATTATTACCTCTCTCTACATATGCAATCATGGGATCTACATGATCTTTATCATGGACCTCATCACAATCCTAGATGTTTCATCCCACAGATGCATTGGTAATTCTTGATCATGGATCATGGCTTTTACTACTTCCATAATTGAACAATTATTTCTTTCGTCCACACCATTTTTTTGAGGATTGTAGGAAGTGATGATATCCCTCCTAATTATGTCCTCTCTGCAGAATGTCTTGAGATCATCTGAGGTGTACTTTTCTCCATTATCACACCTCGAGATCTTTAACTTCTTTTTAGATAAGATTTCCACAAGTGCTTGAATTTCTCAAACTTAGTAATGTTTTTCCCTTTTGCTTCCAAGAAACTGCTATAGAAGGAAAACCCCCCTACGGAATACACCAGGGTTATAAAGTGTAGGTAGAGCTAATCATCTAAAGTCTCCTACTTTTAACAACTATCCTGCCATTACCCCACAATCATACATAAAAGACAAAATATAGGGATCCGGTAGGCATACCTTAAACTCCATGTCCAGTGTCGATCCCTTTGCGCTTAGTTGTTTCTCGACTGCAGATATCCTCCCAAGGCCAACCTACATTCACCAAAAGACAAACAAGAAACTACAAGCATGAATTTTATATAAGTATTAGTGGGTTAGACATCATAACAAAAAATGTAAACAAATCATAAATATTTAAGACATCATTTGGCGGGACGGAAAAAGTATTTTTTTATATTAATCTCACAAAAGTCATTTACAATATGAGACCGACAACTGCTCCTTGAACTCAGTTTTGGGATACTCTTCACCATGCACCAACTTCTTCCACATATTCTTCTCTTATTCAGTTCTCTCTAGGGAAATGGCAAGGGTTTGCAACAAAGGAAGAAGGAATTCTGGCTCAAACTCACAATGTGGTTGTAAAATATTGGGGCAAAGGGGGAATACTGAAATGGGAAGAGTTTCTATGCTCTCGTGCCTCTCCTTTGGAATGGGACCCCAACACATTATTTTATAGGCCAAAAGAGATAGTAATGGTTGGGGTGACTGGCTATGGGTGGTCAAATGGTTAGGTAATGGCCCGAAAACCCATATCCCTTTGCAATTTTCATTTTCTGCGCTTTTTGTGAGTGTATGCGGGATGTAGTGGTGTAGCAAGCATGTGTACATGGGCAGTAGTGGTGCAGGGTGCGTACACCTTCAAAAAAAATTGTTTTTTAGAAGAGTTGTTCAGTGATGGATTGGAAAAGATAGCAAGTAAGAAGGCCTGATGCCAGGTATGCCTGTCTGGTGCAATTTAGGGTTATAATATATGCCCCTTAATGTGTGAGGTCAAAAGAGCATATGATGGATGAAATACATTACAAATCTTCACCAACGTACGAAGCGAGTGAGCCTAGAGACCAAAGTTTGGAGGTGCCATCTACAAAATAACCATTTGTCTCACCGAGGCGGGCATACCCATGCTCAGGATGAAATAACATCATGGTTGTCAATCAAATACACTGCAGATCCATGTCATATAACTATATAAAGTGTATCCGCGAGTAGTACACAACGGATATGCATCTCAAAATCAAAAGATATACATGTATAGTATCCATCTTCAAGAAGCCAATGATGCATGATGGATGGAGATGAGGTCTTCAGAGCTCGAGAAACAACTTCAAAATATTCAAAACTTGGGTATGAGTGTAATATCAGTGTACGAATTCACTACCCATAGGTCTTTGACGGTTCTTCGGGAACAGACAAGAAGATCTCAGTGATCAGGCAGAGTACTTCATTGATTTTGAGCAAGGACTTGATTGGAATTTCGGGGTGGTCGGGCATGAGGACAAGAGACAAACTGCAGAAGGGTCGACTCAAGTTTAGTAAAACTTCCCTTGGAAAAAAGCATGACAAATGATGAGACTCAGGCAGCATGGCATTGACATAAGGTCACGATGCAGGAGGCAACGTGAACTCTCCATATATTTGGAAGGATAACCAAACTGAGGAGGACACAACTCTACGTAGCGAGAATAGATTCCTAACGTCATACTGAATCCTAGAGATTGACGAAAAAATAGAAGGATGTGCTTTGTCCAAGGGCAACTCATTGTGTTGTCAACAAAAAGAAAATACTTTTCCCTTCCTCTTTTTGGGGTATATTTGTTTTTTTTTTGTCTTTTTCAATAATTTTAGAAAGCTTGAAAAAGAATAAAAGAATTATACGTTACAAAGGAGGAACGAGTGTCACAAACATACTAGTTCCAAGCAAAAGGAACACATTGATGCTCAGAGCAAGGGGACATATGCAGGAAAAGGACACTTGGGAAAAATCCTCCCTGGGTCAAGGTGTCAAGATGCAGAGGAAAAGTGCTACAAGGCTTGCGTATAAGTCATGCTTCATATGGTTCAGTTGAAAGAAACATGGAGCCAACATTAGGCCAAAGATGCAGGAATGAAAATGTGATTAAGAAGACACAATGATAACGTCCTTCGATGTAATTTTAACAAGCCTAGAGAAGGTAAGCTCGATGTTTTTTCATTTTTAGAGAGTCTGAAAAAGTGTAAAAGGAGACTCCACTGGGGTACCTTTTTCGAAGGTAGTCTAGTCGGTTTGAAAAAGGGTTAAACTAGCACCAAACAGACGTCTATTCAAAATCATTTTAACGAGTGTGACAAAGACAAGATCACTCGACAATTTTTTCATATTTAAGGAGTCTAAAAAAATCTTAACTATGGACTCTGTAAGGGATGTTCTTATTGACCAATTTAACGAGTGTGAAGAAACAAAGTCACTCAGAAATCTTTTCAATTTTAGGGAGTCTGAAAAGAGCAACTATGGACTCTGTGGGGGTTCCTTTTTCGTAAATTTAGTCCCTCAGGCCCGAAAAGGGTTAAATTTATACCTGAGAATACTCTTCTAGGGAATCGAGGCCCCTAGAGTATACCTTTGTTTGTACATTTGACCATCTAGACCGAAAAAGGGGTAAACTACCGCCAGACAGATGTGCCTTCGAATTTTAGTTTGGCGAGCATGAAGGGAAACAAGATCGCTCGACAATATTTTCATGTTTAGAGGGTATGAAAAGGGCTTAAAAGAAGACCCGTTGTTTTGGGATTCCCGAGGGTGAAACCAAGAGTGATAACATATCAGACATGTGAAGGAACGAACTCGTAATCAAGATTGGACTAAAAGGACTCTCGAGCCTAAAGTCATTAGCGACGACATGGACACCAAAATGCAACCAGGATCTACCTAGGGCATCCATGTGAAGGTAGGCTCTACCACTAAATTATGACACTTCTAGAGAAGGAGTGAGGTTTCTGTGTCGCAATTCGATGGGATTGATCCTATGGAAAAGAGAAAAAGACAACGAGGTGCAAAAAGTGGAGGTGGAATCCTATCTTAAATGCACAAAGTTGGAAAAAATAATTTTCACCGAAGGACCTTAAAAAATCCCCAACAATAAAAAAAGTTCACCGAACCAAAAGTAAAATGTATCATAACATCCCAAAAGAAACTTGAGAACCACAATAAACGATTTTCAGGCTAGAAAAAATGACAAAAGGGTCCAAAAAATGACAAAAAGGGGCCAAAAAGTCTATAAATAGAAGTTGGCAGCTCATTATCACCATTGTAAAGTGAGAATTGACAAAAAAGTCAAAAAAACCCCTTTGCAAAAAGAGTTGATTCCGGGAGCTTCAGTGGATGAAACAAACTTATGCTTGGACCAAGTCAGTACATACTATCCCCTCCTGCATTTCTATTATTCCTTTTCGCATTTCCTTTGTTTTCTTGGGGGGGGCTAACCTTTAAAAAGGTCGGCCCTATGTGTATGTGGGCAGTAATGGGACAGCCTGCATATACCCGCATGAAGAAAACAAACTGCACGCATGCATACGCGACTATGCCCAATACAACCTGCGTACACCCTCCAATATGTGGAAAAAAATAAAAAGCAAGAGTTAACTCCCCATGGATTTGTCATTTTGCAGGATGTATGTCCATTGGAGAGAGAAGGAGAATGAAGACATTGATTTTTTGGTCTCACAAGACCCTGCTGCTATCATTGTATTAGCACAATGTGGGTTGTTGAAATACTTCCAGTGTCCGTTTATGAGGGCACAAACCAGGTTGTCGAATGCTTTGATAGATTACTGGCATCCTGAAGCTGAGGAATTTATGCTTGAGGGGCAGTCGTTGACTCCAACGACTAAAGATATTTACTTCCTGACTGGTCTCTCGAGGAGAGGGGATCCAGTCAACTTATGTACCTTTCCCCCTGGGCCTCACAACATTGAGGAGTTTATTGGACTCCATTGTGAGGCTGGTACTGAGAAAGTGGGTTCTCAGGTGTCGATAAACAAGATCAGCAATCTATTGCTGAAAGTGATAGTGTTACTCATTGGGTGTATCACTGGATCTGTGGCTTTACATCAGGCCTCCCGGGAACACATGCATTATGCGGTGCAGTGCTTAAATGCATGGATTTTTGACTGGAGTACAACCATGCTAGATTGCATGAAGAGACAAATAACAGAGTGTCAGATACGGGAGAACAAAAACTTTGGATTCGGGACTATTCTATGTTCCTTTTCCTTCGAGAGGGTACCCAGTCTTAGTCTGCGAGAGATGATACGAGGGCATGTGGCCTCTCTCCCAGCATTATGCAGATGGGCGATGTTGATGCCGTGACAGGGGGGAGGGAGGACCGTAGAGGCCTTCGATGATAAGTTTTTTGACTGGTGGGCATGACATATTTTGGCAATAGAGGACTACCCCTATGTCAGGATCAACTTTTCTAGAGATCCTGACATGCCTGTACCTCCTGGAGTGGAGCGAGGAGAGATGGGTAAGTTTTTTTTTCAGAGTTATTTAATTTTTATTTCTTTTTATATATATCATTTTTTTTTGGTATACCAAAGTATCTGAAACTTATGTATCTATTATGTATAGATGTGGGACCAGTGTGTCCAGTAGACTTCTTGAGGACTATGTGGTGTCCTCGACCAGAGGCAGGACCAGTCGAAGCCGTCGGACCAACAGCAGCAGCAGGGGGGCCTCCAGCCAGAGAGGCTGAGAGAGTATTGAGATGGGTGGAGCAGAACCTTACCGTGCTCACTCGCACAGTCCCTATGGCAGATATCGAGGATCTGCCACCAACGATGCAACCTCACGTAGTTGGGGTACCACGGATGATCCGAAATCGGATTCAGAAGCCTGACAGGGCATGAAAAATGCTCAAAAATGAAAGTGCTCGGAATCCGATGAAACCAACACCATTCCATTCGTCTCGTCTTCCTAATTCTGATGGTATAATTTTTTTGTCAAACGGAGTCCGTATGAAGAAGATATCGCATTCTGTCCGCCAAGCCAAACATGGAAAATTTTGGATGCTGACTGTACCTGTCCGTACAGGAGACATGGCAGGTCCGTACGATGACACGTGGCAGATTTCGTACAGGACACGTGGTGGCTCCAGAGCGTGACACGTGGCAGGCTAATTTGGAATTTTTGGCGCGCACTGGGACCAATCCTGGAGTGACACATGTCACCACTGGAAGGGTGACACGTGGCACGGATGACGTCAGTGGATGACGTGGCAGTGCTGACTGGGCGTACGGAAAGTGACGTGGCAAGGTACATAAGCTGACGTGGCAGTACGGTTCAGACACGTGGACCAATCGGATGTCGACACGTGGCATTTTATTGGCAAGTGATTGGGTGCCACGTGGCCCAATCACGGGCTGCCACGTGGCACCCCGGGTTTTGCCAATATGGCCTATGTAAAAAATTATTGGTGTCGCCGGGGATCGAACCCACGACCTCCTCCGTTGGTAACGCTTTAACGTTTTCTCGTGACAACTGCACCACATGTTGGTGCTTATTACAACTGCGGGTTTCAATGTATTTAAGTTTTGTTAATGTATATATCGGAGGGGGGTCGGGTCGGGGCTTATCCCCGACCCGTGGTTTCGTCGTGATACATATGACCAGGAGTGGAGTATGCGCGCGGCTTTGTTTAACGGTTATAATATGTTAACCCCTGGTTCTATGATGTGTAACCACGGTGTATGGCGTGTTTTATAACGGTTTCAACCTTTATCATGGGGGCTACGCCTTATACCAATGTGACCGGGTGCTGGAGCAAGAGGGGTGGCCCGTGCTTAGCCCTTTGGGCTAGCGCGTGGCCACATGAAGTGCATATGACCACTTAAAGGGTGCGCGCAAGGGCTCGGGGGGGGGGGGGGGGGGGG
>ML809008.1:138154-148426 GCA_009831015.1 Picea engelmannii
GTCGTTATCACGGCATCATGTCTGAACATTGTTAGCAACACTAATAATCAACTTGTGACACTTGCGAAAGTTGTAGGGAAGATGCGACACTATCGACGACTGATAGGGACAATGCGACACTTATCCATCTGAGCAATTTTGACGTGTAACAGTGAGCACCGTCAAGCGAAGGGGATGAAGGGCATATATGACCCCCTCTGTAAGGGAAAGTGTTATAGGGAGCTGAAGTTCCCCCCATGGATCCTTCCAAAGGAGCATTCGAGCTCCCTGCCCCTAGACCTAAAGTCTGTAGAGTGGAGTAGGAAAGGACAAAGTTTGTATCGAAGCCAGGCATATTGTATGAGAACGGAGGGCCTATCGCACTCTGGGTGAAAGGAGCAGTGATCGCCGCCATAGATGGAATCATACCATTGCCCTAGATAGAGGTGGTCGAGACCATAGTGGTCCAAACCAACGACGGTTGGTTAGGAGGCGAAAAACCCCCTATAGTGACAATCGTAGAGGGAATGTGAGGATTCCCTGAAAAACTAGCAGCATTTGTCTCCATCACTTCTTGTGACACTACCTGATGCTTGTAAGGTTTAACCTGTATGACAATGGGAATCGATAGATCAATGATTGGAGGGTTATACAGACCAAGAGCTTCCGCTCCGAGGTAAAAAATGGTTGGTTCCTATGGAATCAAATGTTCTCCTCTTGGAGATGGGTCGGGCTCAGTTCCTTGTGGCCCGATTGCCTCAAAAGACCCTTGTTGGTCTAGTCTTCGCCTTAGCAGTGGCGGGGGTGGCTCTTGATTAACTGGCGGTAGGCCAAGAAGCCTTCGCGATTGGCAGAGCTCCTGATCCTCCATGGTGTGAGAATATCAATGAAACACTAGGGATTTCTATTAACGTTGAATACCAACACATACTAGAAAACTCTCCTATGAGATAAGACAAGCATATCACTAGCTAGTTGGAAGAACAGTTACACCAGCCAACACTAGAGGAACTTACTGGTACAAGTGAAACTCGAATATGGAAGCACCCTCTGGGTATACTCTGCAAAGCATGGCCCAATATTTGTCCTAGGTACTGCGATATACCCCCGCAATCACCTGTGTAAGTCACTAAGATAAAGGCTTCTAGGTTTCCAGCGCACGAACAATCAACATGAAGGTACAGTCAGCAGTCAGGTGGACCGCAATGAGTAGGGTATCAAGCCTGAAACCTATGAAGGGTATCAAAGGCAAGTGTTCTGGAAGACGACTGAGGACCTCGAACAGATTCGAGATCCACGAAGCTCTATGGAAAATGTGGTCAACGAAATCCCAAGATAATCCCTCTATATGTGTTCCCCACTATGCTTGGTCTGACTTTGGGGGGGGTTATCTCTACTACCTTTCCGCACACAACCTCATGTTTAGCCCGTATGTTAGAGGGGGGTCCCGGATAACTGGACTTTCAAGCACTACCTAGCATAGACTTTCACGGTTACTGGACTTTCAAGCACTACCTAGCACAGACTCTTATGTTTGTTTTTGTAGCCTTGAAGAGTTTCCTCTCCAATCCTAAATCAAGGCTCTAGCCTAGACTAAATTGATGGACCCTATAAACACAAAATCTAATAACTTTTAATTAAGCGTTAATTTTACTGGATGTCTTAAGTCAAAGGGAATGGAAGTGAAACCAATGATGTTATTTAAGAGACAAAAGAGAAGAACATAAGATGAAATTGAAACAAACTACTCCTTGTTCACAAATAAAGATTTTCCAAATTAAACTCTTTCACCAAACTTTTTGTAACTACTTTTCTTAGATCTTTGAAAAGAAAAAACTTAAAACAAGATTTCACTTGACTACGAGCTACTTAAAGTCCTAAGTATTCAAGTAAATAACTTAAGAAAACTTTCTTTTTCCTTGGTAAATAAAGCAACTAACCTGAACTACTTTTACCAAACAAAGAAATAAATATATATAAATATATAAATATATATATATATATATATATATATATATATATATATTGTTTTATGCTTCAAAACAAGAAATTTGAAAATGAATTATTTTCTTTTCTTCTAAAGAAAAAAAGGGGAAAATGACGACAAGTCAAGGCCAAGAAATGACTTCTGGCCCATCGCAGGGAGTCACTGACAATACCAAACAGGCAGATCAGAACAGACTCACAAACTTGTCTAAAAACTCTAATAAAGAAAACAAAACAAATCTTTGATAAAAAGAAAGTTATGTTGAGGTCAAACCTAGGCTACAGACTGCTATAACAGAGACCAGGGATAGATCAAGAAAACCCCTGAGAAGTGTGACTTCTGACAGGGAAGAGGATGGCTACCTCTTCTTTAAAAAAAAAAAATCTCAACACAAGCATGCTACTGACACTTCAGTAGCCTATGTATGTACATGGGCTATCCAAAGGCAGGGCGCATATGTACGCATGTAGGCCCACTATAGGCCGCGTACACCTCTGTAACTTCTCAAAAAAAATGAAAACCAATAGTCAAGCACAGGTAGGGAGTACTAGTATGGAAGACTAGAATCCCTTAACGACACATAAGCTTACAGAAACTCAAAAAACAGTAAATAAACTGATTCAAAACACCCAAAAAGAATATCCCCAAAAAACCCTATAGGTCTCCCTAGTACAGTCGCCAATTATGTTATAGCGGGAAAACCCCCCTACGGACTACATTGGGGTTCTAAAGTGTAGGCAGAGCTAACTGTATAAAGTCTCCTACTTTTAACAACTATCCCGCCTTTACCCCACAATCATACATAAAAGACAAAGTATAGGGATCTGGTAGGCATACCTTAAACTCTGTGTCCAGTGTTTATCCCTTTGCGCTTAGTTGTTTCTCGACTGCAGATCTCCTACCAAGTCCAACCTGCATTCACCAAAAGACAAACAAGAAACTACAAGCATGCATTCTATATAAGGATTAGTGGGTTATACATCATAACAAAAAATGTAAACAAATCATAAAGATTTAAGACATCATTTAGTGGGACGGAAAATGTATTTCTTTATATTAATATCACAAAATTCGTTTACAATATGAGATAAGAAAATTCTCCTCGAACTTGGTCCTAGGATCCTCTTCACCATGCACTAACTTCTTCCACATATTCTTCTCCTCTTCAGTTCTCTTTAGGGAAATTGCAAGGGTTTTCAATGGAGGAAGAAGGAATTCTGGCTCAAACTCACAATGTGGTTGCAAAATATTGGGGCAAAGGGGGAATAATGAAATGGGCAGAGTTTCTATGCTCTCGTGCTTCTCCTTTGGAATGGGACCCCAACACCTTCTTTTATAGGCCAAAAGAGATAGTAACGATTGGGGCGACTGGCTATGGGCGGTCAAATGGTTAGGTAACATCTTGAAAACCCGTATCCCTTTGAAATTTTCATTTTTCATGCTTTTTATGGGTGTACGCAGGTTGTAGTGGTGCAGCAAGCGTGTGTACGTGGGCATAAGTGGTGTAGGGTGCATACACCTTAAAAAAAAATGGTTTTTTAGAAGAGTTGTTCAATGATGGCTTGGCAAAGATAGCAAGTAAGATGTCCTGAAGCCAGGTATGCATGTCTGGTGCAATTTAGGGTTATAACAGAAACAAATGTGATTTTTTTGTGAGAACTCATCAATAAATGAAAAATATTGTACATACTCATTTAGTGAGAGGGTTGACATGCATCTGAGTGAAGTATGTCCAAAACTCCTTTTTCTTTCCACGCTTCCTTTATAATTGATACTTGGTGAGACCATATGCTTCACCATTGATGAAGTCATATGCTCCATGCTTTCAACTGTCATTATATCTCCCTCCTAGAGCTATCAACTATGACCTTCCCGGAACAAGAACAATAACAAGGAAAATAGTAGACAACATTCTTCAACACTCTTCCAATGTTGTGATCAATCATTCTTTCATAGTAACATGTTTGTAACAAAAAAATATATCTCCATGGTAGCCTTCATGAAATATCGTAAGATAACCTTCTCGATACAAGAACAATAAAAACATTTCCAGTATAATAAAATTTTCATAACATATCTATGGTAACAAGAATGAATAACAATTTCATGGTGATCATCATAGTATGACCAAGGTGACCTTCCTGAGAGAAAACAAGAAATATCTTTCTAGAGGAGATGTTAGTTCATCTTCTAAACAAGTACAATAAGCATTTATATCAATGGTATTCATATGCAATCAAGTATTCATTGCACCTATCAATAATAGAACCTTTTAAATATTGCTTTCACAATTTGTAATGTAGCAACTATCATCCTTGATATATGCAAATTGGAAGCTTAACAATTTAATCAAACCTGGAACCTGAAGCCTCAAATGCTATGGAGGATGCGCTTGTTCCTATGAATGCATTGAATCCAAGATTACAGCTTGGACAAGGTTTCTAGTACTTTCCCTACAAACACACTCATGTTTTGCTAGATGATATAACTTGGATAGCACATACAAGTGCATACCTTTGAAATCTTGTAGCATCATCTAGCTTGTCTTCTAATCTGAAACCAGAAACTATCTTGACAATTAGAGATTAGAAACTGAATCAAAAGATTCAATGATTATAACAAGCTAGAAACTCTAAAATTTCAACTTTGACCATAAAATCAATTTGACCAGAAGTCAACATTTGACTTTGACTTTGAGCAAAAATTCAAAACTAACATTTTTTATAGCTGAGGGTACCAAGAGGTATGCTAGGATAGGGAACACTAGGATGTCAATGAATTAGGTCAAACGCTTCACCAGAAGTTCCCAAACACAATGGTTAGGGTTTTTATTGTCGCTGCAAAAACTCGACTACAACTGCAACTTTAATTTGGTGCTACAACGAGCTTTTCAAATAACTTCCCAATATACCTTCCAATGGTTATACTATCCAAATATAGTGTGGGCCCATAACCTATTAAAATATTTGATGTGCTCATGTTACCATAGACCATATCTCAATATTGTCACCCAACCATAAGCACGCAACCACCCCCGAGCATCGTAACCTTGACAGATAGAATAATCTCAGAAGCAATACCAAACCCAAGAGATAAAAAAGAGATAGTGTATCTCTCTCTCTCCAATAATAGTGCACAAAACAGAGAGTCCACAAACCATAAACCAAGACCAAAAACCCAGTTGCAGTAGTTGCAGCTGCACTCCTTCTCCAAAATTGTGCACCACTTGACTTGTGTGAGTTGTGAGTGAGTGAATCACCAAATGAGATCAAACGCCCTTTATTTATAGTGCTCTTTGTCACCTATCCAGGCCAACTTATTCTTTTAGAGGATAATACTTAAATATTAATTTTTTTTATTGAGTTGACATGTATTCTAGGGTTTATACACATTTTTTTAGGGTTTCTCTAGTTTCTGGAACATTATAATATAGTTATAGGTTACACATGAGGTTCAATACCTCCCGTAGCTACCGTAACATCAACATGCAGGAGGAATAAGGTATTATGAAATATGTAAGAAATGGGGACATCATCTGATTGTTTGTCCCTTATTGCAAAAATCCCATAGTACGCCTAGGAATTTGTTCTGTATTTTTTGCAAATATGTAGGACATGATGAGAAATATTGTCGTGAATTCAACTTAATGAGAGAACGCACTTAAGCCGCATACAAAATCCAGGAAGAAAATTTTGCAGCGGATGGGGGAGTTCTGAAGTACAATACTCTGAGAGGCTTTAACCAAGATGGACGAGGAGGATTTTGCAAAGGTCAAGGATGAGGTGGATTTGGTAGAGGAGGTAGAGGACCAATCATTTGTTATAAATGTAATCAACTAGGAAATATAGAGAGATACTTCCTGAATCATTGCACGATGTGCACGAAATATAGAGAATTGGACCATGCGAGAAAATATTTTCCTCAACTGATAGCAAAATGGCAAACAAGAGGGAACCAGAATTAGAATCTATAAGAGATAATATTCTAGGAACGTGACGATCATCCTAGAGTAGAAAATTTTATGCACTAAGGAAAGAGAACTAGAGAGGATGTGGCAGAGAAAGGAAAGGGGGTTGAGCAATGGATAAGGAAAGTAGTTGAGCCTATGCCAACATTTAATCTGTAGAAAGAGAATGAGATATATCAGCAATCTAGTAAGGAGATATTAGGACCAGAATGGATAGCATCAACGTCAAATGCACCACCAGTATATGATATGTCATCAGTTTAGGATCACATCATTCCAAAAAGGCCAGTCGAAAAGGTAAACACTTTGAAAGATTTTATAAATATTTGTTTAGGGTTGATGGAGTATGAAACAACATTGAACACACTATGTAGGATGATCAATCAATGTACCCAAGATAGAGAAGTACCTATGACACAAAGAGAATTGAACCAAGTATTGTGCAAGAAGAGGACAAACAAAGAATTCAGATTGAGTGCACAAGTAAGAGAATATGACATGGATAATGTTGTTTTGGATTTTGGATGAGATGTAAATGTTTTGTCATGACAGATGTGGGAAATGATGGGGAAACTAAATTTAATTTGGTCGATTGTTCAGTTAAGGTTGGAAAACCAACATAAGATAATATCGATCGAGAGACTAGTAGGAGTACTTGTTAACATAGATGGATTGTGCAATGTAGCCGACTTTGAGGTCATTGAGATCATGGATAACAGTCAGTCATATCCAACATTGCTTGGGTTGGATTGGTCCTTTGACAACCAAATTATTATTAACTTGAAGAAGAGAGAAATGATTTTTCGAGGAGGCTTAAATTTCACTACATTGTTTTTTTTTTTTAACAAGAACGGTTATGTTGAATTAGGCGGCATTCTGGCAAGCCAGAATCAGAAAGTTACAAATCTGAAGAAGGTTGGTGACCTCTAACAGTGCTGCCAACCTTCTTGTGAATGTCTTGGGAATCCAATCCCATCTGCTTCTGGAGCTAATTCGAAAAAATGGCAAAAACTGCATACATGAGTAAATTCTCACAAACTGTGAGCACAATAGAAGACAGAAGCAAAACATTAACCGGAGGGGGGTGGAATTTTCCTCTTAAAGAAGGGGTCCAATTGTTTCTGAGAGCCTGAAAAAATGTTGGAGTCTGCCTCCTTTTCTCTGCGCGCTTTGTTGGTCTTTCGTCCTCGAGTAAGGGGTGGAGACGGGACTGAATTGTCTTCAGGATCAAAAGTTTCCACATAATCGCTAGATGGGACTGAAAAAGTCAGACCTGCCGAGGCAGGGGGATCCGGATCTGAAGCCCGAAATTATCTCGCTGCTACTGGGCATGGGGGGGTGGAGTCCGTAGGGATTTCGTCTGCCGGAGGATCTTCCTTCACTTCTGTTGCTTCTAGGTCTAGGGATTCATCTTCCTTCAACGCATCAAAGCTGTTTTTATTTTCTAGCATTGCCTCTGCTGAATGAGTGGCCTTTGGAGCCTGGGGTAGCGGATCCTTTCGCCTTGGTTGCCTTCGTCGATTAGATACTGGCTGAAAATAATCTTCTTTGACTGGTCTCGGCTCCTCAGAGACTTTGGGGCAGCTTTTTGCGAAATGACCGTATGCATGGCACCGGAGGCACTTAAAAGGGATCTGCTCGTAGTCCATCTCTTGGATATGGCACCATTCCCCCACGGAGAGCTTGATGGCTTCCGGTAGGCCTTTATTGAGGTTAACCTCAACACAAATACGAGCGCAGGTAAACTGTTCCCCTTTCGGTTCCACACTGTCCAGGAAACGCCCAAGCTTGTTTCCAATGTACTCTAGAGAGATTTTCCCCCAGAGATGTATGGGGAGGTGAGGCAGCCTAACCCAAACAGGGGCTGCAGTGATCTCAACTACGGGATTGAAGTCAAGAGTCCAAGGGGCTAAGAACAATCCTCTCAACCCCATGAAATAGGGTCCAGATCTGAAAACTAGTTCACGGTCCTCTTTCCTTGAGAAACTGAAGACAAAAAAAACCCTGCCTACTGCACTCCGAGTAACTCTTCCCTGTATCATCGACCTCCATCATTCATCAATCCATGCCTCCACCATTTTGGGTCTGGGCCATAACCCCGTAAACTTTCCGATGAGGGCCTTTTCTGCCAGAAAGAGGGCAAGGTTGCAAGGCTCCTCTGGAGAAAGCTCCAGAGAAGGGATTTCCTCCATCTTCTTAACAAACTTAGATGGAAGAGAAGGCTTGGATTTAGGTCCTGCCGAGCGGACTAATGCTTTAAATGCTTCAAAAGGATCTTCCTCGTTCTCGACAATCGAATTTGGAGCCATCTTGGCAGGGTGGCGACCACCAGAGGCTATCACTGCTCCAGATCGTGTGCGCGTAAGAGGGACGCGCTGGAAACACCGAGTCTCGCCCTGTATGCTGAGAGAGCGATGGGAACCTGGATCGGCAGCTACAAACGAAGCTCAGCGTCCCTACAAATGAAAAATCAGAGCGATGGCGGCTAGGGTTTGGGCCCTAGCCGCATTGTCATTTCGTCTAGTTTCATAAATTTCACTACATTGTTAGACCCCACATAAGAAATAATATATGTAGAACTCGCAAGAAGAGAAATTGATACCCTATATAATATGACCATGGGAAAGGATGAGTATGACAACCCTATTGCACATGGTACACTTAGCTGGAGAAGAATTAAATTTTGTGAGTCAGACTCAAAGGAAGGACTTGAACATTGGTAGCATAGGTTACACGAAGTATCGACTAGAATATGTCCTCGCATTACTCATTCTTTACACTGGATCGGAACAGAGGTATATGATACACCCATGTTTGATGGATTAACTGATGTAAGTTCCTTTGTAAAATAATTTGAGTTGCAGATACATGAACAAAAAAGAGTGTTGGCATTAGATTTTTCACTGAGAGAAACCCCAGTGAGATGGCGGGATACACACAAGGAAGGAATAGGATATTGACAACACTGTAAAAGCCTGATGCAGATTATATTTCGAACAAAAGAAACTATGTGCAAGTTTACAGGAATGAGAAGTCAGAGGGATCATGTTGTGCAGTGTATGAAAACTTGGATACATGTGACAAATAAAGAATGGATGCATAGGTTCATACATACACTTGATATGGTTCCCAAGAACTTGTATCTAGAATAAGAAGTGTGTAGAGGGACAGTGGATTGGGAGGAGTTCAACCAGAATTTTAAGGTAACATTTATTTTTGAAGTTGAGTCATCCTTAGTAGATGCAACCTTACGATTCATTAGAAGTAATATTTTTATGGAAGAATATCAGATAGAAACAGTACATGAGTGTAGCGTGCACATAAGATATGTGAAAGTCCATGGAAAACTAGAATGTTACAATGTTATTGAAGAATATCAAGAAGAAGAAGACCCAATAAAAGTGAAAGTACTAAAGACTGAAGGGGAGCGTGACGTAGTAGGCCCAGAACTCGAATATGATGCATATGCAAAGTGATTAAGAGTGTGCAAAGTGAATATTGGCACTAAATAGAAACCTAAGTTCACGAATATTCGTGACTATTGGAATGATGAGACAGTTGGATTACTGAGAGGGGGGGTGAATCAGTAATAGAGAAATTTAATCCTTTTTAACCATATAATCCAAGTGTCATATCAATGAAGCATTATCATCCAATAATTGCAGAGTAAATAAGCAATGAACAAATGAACAAACATGCATATACACAGTACACCAGTGTTTTACGTGGAAACCCAAATTGGGAGAAAACCATGGAATGATTTTTCTTATATGTCTTGAAGAATTACATTCATTGGAAGCACCAACTTCCTTTATTTTCCAGCTGCAACTGGAAGGAGGCTCCAACCCCCTAGTTTCTCAGGCTACAACCTGAGGGAAGCTCCAACTCCCCAATTCTCTGGCTACAACCAGAAGTAGGCTACAACCCCCTATGTTCTTCGGCTACAACCGAAAGGTGGCTAAAACCACCTATCCTTGCCCCGTCCTACCACCCTGAAGTAGAAGTAGAATTATGGAACCAATGTCAACCTATTAATGTGAGATATACCATTGTAAACATGTACCAATAAATATGAACCATGCATCAACCACACATCAACCTGTACCTCAACCTGTAATCAACCTGTACCATAAACAAGTGCATCAACCATGCACCAACCTATACCAAATAACCCGTAATCAACTTGTACCATAAATAAGTGCATCCAACCATGTACCAAGTATGTACCAATCATGTGTCAACTACTCATCAACTATAACTCATCAATATGTACCAACATCATCAACTATACACCTCATGTATGTGCCAACTCATCAACTACTTGTCTCAACCATGTACT
>ML809008.1:153582-169903 GCA_009831015.1 Picea engelmannii
CGTGCCCAGAAAAAAAAAAAAAAAGAGGAAAGAACCAGACATAGGAAGATCCATCCCATAAAGGATGAAGTACAAATTCATCAAGGAAGTGGATATACAATCCTTGACCGAGGAATATTTAGAGAAGATATGAGATCAGTTGAAAGAACTCATAGATGATGGGTTTCAACACAAAACACAATAGTAGGAAGAGAATCATAGACGAATGCAATAGCATATGGCTGAGTTGTGACAATTGTTGGAAGAAGTGAAGCTTTCACCAGTGCGATAGCCGAAGGATGAAAAAATGACTACAAAGAATGGGGAGGCAGGGATGAGAACCTCTTAATCATTAGCAGTAGCAGAAGAACAATGATTGATCTAGCTAGTGATAGGGGAGATAGAGTTCCCCACCACAAATATGCAGGAACATGCAAGGGAACTTAGTCAAATTAACTTAGTGTTATCTCAACTTCCAACAGATGTCTTATAATAATTGCAGTTGAGCGTGATGCAAGAGATGAGATTGTGTGTAGAAAATACATCAAGCAAGTTAGTTAAGGTTATGGTCGAGAACGTAGCCTTGAAGATGGAGTTCAGCAAGGACAATTAGGAGTGTGATGAGGCTACGTAGAATTTTGAAAGGATGTAGCAAGCCTTTGAGAAGGTTTACTAGGAAATCCAAGAAGCGTGAATAGAAATAGAGGCCTGGGTCAAATAACAAGTAACGAAGATAAGTGAATCTATTTAGGGATTCCGTGCACTAATGGTCGACTTAGAAGCACGTAAGACACCAAGCATTCCACCTAAAGAAAGGGAGAAAAGGGAGAAAATTGTGACGACAATGGTGGAGAGCATAAAGAATATTGAAGTAGAATATGGAAATCTTTATACCAAAATCATGGGTGTTTGGACACAACTTAGTGAATATAGAGAGAAACAAGAGATCAGTTAGAAGATACAGGTTGTGTAGGAAAAGGCGTATAACTTCAAATCAACGATGGGCACATTACTGCCAGCAGAGGTGGTAACGACAATGAATGAGAACAAAAATATGTATTCGGAAGTGAATGAGCTAAGGGTGAAGCAGTAATATCACACACAACAAATAGAAGTATTATAGAACAAATCATGCATAGTGACAATGGCCTTAGCAACAACCCAAGGTATAATAAAACATCCAGTTGAAGAAAGTGTCGAGAAGATGCAGGTTTGGAACACTAACAACATAGTCGAAAAAAAATTGCAGAAGGAAATAGAGGTAAAGGAGAAGGTCACGGCAGTGAAGGAGTGTTGGCATGTTTTTACAGGAAGAGTGTGCTTCTCATTAATGTCAAGAATAGAAGCGACGATGGAAAACAGGAAAAGCATAAGCTCGGGAGGAGAAGTGAACAGTATGCAGAGATCAAAGCTTGGAAGGAAAAGTGTAAGCTCAGGGTAAGAAGCCTCAGTAGTCGTCCTATCAAGAAATTGACTGTGTTGATTGTCTAATATTACGAATGTTGGTCATATGAGTGACCGTGGGCTAAGGGACCATTTGAGGATTGTGATCATCGGATTTGCAAGCCAGATCAATGACAAGGATGAATTGCAGAGAGCAAAAGAAGAATTAAACAACTCACTAGTTTTGATCCTGCAATTAGTCTAGATCGTCAGATCTCATAAACCCAAATATCAACGATTGTGGTTGATATAACAAATGATTAGATTAAGTCGGATTAATTCATGACCGTCGGATGTGCAATTTCCAGATCAACAGTAGGGATAGATTATGGATATCGAAAGGAGAATTAAATATTGTGCTATTTCCAATCCCGCAATTAGTCAGGACCATCGTATCTTATAGCCTTGAATATTGATGATTGTGGTTGACTCACCAAAAGCGCACAACTTCAAATTGCAGAGTTTTGGTGACAAGTTAAATCACTCAAAAGTTGTGGTTTTGCAACCATCCTTGATCGTTGATCTTCTTCAAGTGTCTTCACGACCGTTGGATCACTTTTAAGTGGAATGATGGGATAAGATAGAAGAGAAGCACCGAAGATAGATCGAGCCATCGATCTAAGAACATGATCGACAAAAAACATTTGGTTCATGTCAAAATTTGTGAGGAGGTTATTGTTCGGGGAATCTCACTTCAGAAGAATTGGCAACTTGAAAGTCGAACTACCCGAATCCCAAAAATATGAAATGAATAAGGACCATCAGATCTGGAGAAAATGCGATGATTGTTGGATCACCTTAAGTGGAAGGACAACATAAGCAAGGGCTGAGATCTGAGATCTCGATCACCCAAATTTTCGTCAATCACCGGATTGAATTAAATGAAAGGATAGGATAAGAAAATATGGAGAGTCGTTGGATTTAATTGAAATAAAAGTTTCATCGTAGACAGATCGAGTCGTTGATATAATATCTTGATCCAACGAACGTCGTTATTTTCAGGTCTAATTATGTGAGGAGGTTACGCTCCGAAAAAATATCACTTTAAGAATTCAGTTTGAGATTTAAAATCCCCGAAGCCCGGAGAGCCGGAGAGCCAAAATACATTCTCAACCGTTGGATCGTCTGAAGTAAATCTCAGTTGTCAGATTGTCTGAATAATATCTCAAGCGTCAGATCGTCTGAAGTGAATCTGGGCCGTTTGATCCAGAGTGTAAGTTTGAGATTTGAGATTTAAGAAGTCCAGAGACCCAAAGGATATCTCGACCATTGATCAAGAAAGGGAACGTAGAACCATTGATCTGGTTGAAAGGTCAAATTCTCGAAGTAGAGGCAGAGTCGTCGATTGAGAAGGATAGGTGTCAGCAGACCATTGATTATGGAAGATTGGCATATGAAAGAAAGCAGGGTTTGAGATTTGAAACTCCCAAATCCTGGTGTTAGTCTCTAATTTTGTCTTGATTTAGTGAGAAACCTTAATCCTAAACCCTTCCTACCTGCACTTTATTATCTACTTTCATTTGATTTTAATCATTGTTTTTAGTGTCTTATGGTTTTCATTTCAGTTTTTTCAATAATTTATTTAAGTTTGGAGTTGTAAGACATGGTTTTAAATGGTGTGTCACTTTATATGCTTGTTTGAACTTTACAAATTCAAATTATGCTAAGTCATTAATAGCACTATGGGACTAGCCTTATTCCCGTAGCACAAAGATAATCATGCCTTGATATGCGTCCGTCAACCAGATTTCGTTATGATGACACAGATCATGGTTTGAGAGTTCGCATGTGTCCCACAATAGCTTTGGAATCATTTTTTAATTCAAACCGTTACATGATCGGATCTCCCTGTACCCACAAAGGAATCATTTCAAATCATTCAATTCCCAAATATCATTATCTAAACCCGCCACTTGTCATTATGATTGTGTTGAATTATAAGCGCAGGTATTTTTCTCGGAAGAATTGTTATATGTTAACAGTTGAAGTTTGTAAGTTCAGAATCCGATTAGTGCCTATTGTAGCATCATGTTTCATGGCACCTAAGAGAAACGAGTAAGTGGCCAGATTAGAACCTGAGGGCATCGAGCTTCTTGAGGCATATCCGTAGATGGCGCAGAGATTTAGAGATGCTGGTTGGTTTGAATTCCTCACTACCTTTCAAGGTCACGACGAACAGGTCTCCATGGAGTTTGCACTGAACTTTGATGGTCATGAGGTGGAGATCAGGAAGATGTTGATGCTGGTGATAGAACAGACAATTGCTAAAGCTTGCAGATTGGTGGTTGGAGGAGAAAGATGGTGGAAGAAAGAGCACGTGGTTACAGAGTTTGTCAATCAATTCCTGCTTCCAGATAAGAAAAATCCGAATTGGAGAAGGGGAGTTCCTCGCAGCTGGTATATCACCTGTGAATGGCATACTTCTCTGATCATTATCCATAGGTATATCACCTGTGAAGGTAGATTTTCACTAGTCTATATCTACCACATTAGGATATTAATGCATCTAAATGGCGATTATCCCTTAAATCTGCCTTACTTTCTACTCAAAAGCTTGACAAAGATGTCAAAGAGAGTGCAGTGACTCTCCACCAATGCAAAGAGCAGTCTGTTTCATCAAGTCTTAGTTAAGACTTTAGTTATGTCTGCTTTGAGATAATTACAGAAGCCCTAGAGTTGGCTCATGCAATCTTTAAACCCTAACACATAGTCCAACAAATAGAAGAAATGCAAAGGAAAAAAGAATGTTACACAGAAACAAAATATTTCAATTGATGAAAACAAGAAATGGTTGATATCAGGGTGATGGGGACCAACAAAGGTAAGAGACCCAAATGGGAAACAAAAAACGAAATTCTTCCTGAGGCAGATTTAAAAACAGAAGAAGACCATTCTGAAGATGCTAAAGCAAATATCAAACGAAAGACAAGAATGTCCCCAGTACATAAAGAATCATTAAAAGAAGGTAAAAAATTTGTTATATTCTCTACAGGACCTGTAACAAGAGAAACCACCAGATCATCAAAAGATTAAGCAGTGTTTTCTGATGACAAAGGCTATTATTTTGCAGAACTAGAAAAGCTACAGGAAATACTCTGTTTTTTTACCTGTTATAGTCTTTATCTTCAAGAGAGGTTATAGAACAGTTGGAGAGGAATTTGTTGAAACCAAAAGATGTTTTTGTTGGGAACATGCCCCTTCACAAAAACCTCTCTCGATTTTACACAACAATCACATTTTAAGATATTCGAATTGATCTTTGAGGCCTAATTTTCTGATAAAGCTACAAGAAATACTCTGTTATTTTTACCTGTTTTAGTCTTTTTCTTCAAGAGATGTTGTAGAACATCTGGAGATGAATTTGTTGAAATAAAAAGAGGTTTTTTTTGGGAACATTCCCCTTCACAAAAACCTCTCTCGGTTCTTACATATAAATCACATTTTAAGAGATTTGAATTGATCATTGAGGCCTAATTTTCTGATATTTCACAATAAATAATTTCCTGTTTTAATCAGTAATTTTGGGAGAGGTTGGAGAACATATGGTGATGAATTTTTTGAAATCAAAAGAGGTTTTTGTTGGGAACTAGTCCCTTCACAAAAAACTCTCTCAGTTCTTACACATCTATCACCATTTAGGATATATGAAGAGATTGTTGGACCCTATTTTTCAGGAATTTACCAGATTTGTTTTCCTCAAAAATCTCATGGACAACAGTTGACAAGCCACCTCATCAATTCGAATTGGAGATAACATTGGATATTCTCCTTGATTATTTGAAACAAGAAACTAAATATAGATGAGGAGGTTTTCAGATCCATTTCTTTTGGATCTTGATAATTATCTATTGTTTCTATATAAACTCTGTAGAATGAGAAGTTAGGGGTGGAAAAAATTGGATATCCAGAGGACCTTTTTGTGAAACTCCTTGTAAAGGCATTTGTGTTCTATTTGACACTTAATAGCAAAGGAATATGGATGGTTAGACACTCCTTTCTACTCTGTTTTTCTTTCTTCATGCTTGAATTCATTATTCAGATTGCAATGCTTTTGATTCTTGATTGTTAATTAATACAGTGAAAAATTTACTCTGGAAATTATTTTCAAGTTTTGATATCAAGTTGATAGTCTTGTTTCTTTATGATATTCTGAGACAAGAATTTATGTGAAGTTGACAAATTGAAGGCTTCATCTTCTCTTTTTATTATTGGTTTAATCCATCTATGTATCTACCTTTTATTCAGTCAATAGGATATGCTATGTTCTGAATTTGATTTTCATGTTATGTTATAACCTTCAGCCAGTTTTCAACCACCTTATTCAAAAAACCAAATTATAAAAACTTTCTAAACATTTTGCAATAAATCGATGATGCCCTAGCTTTCCCTCTCATATTCAAGTGCAACTTTAGGGACTAACACCTGGATCACGAAATAAATAACAGTCGTTGATTTATGGAGGTTAGATCTGATCCGCAGATCATGAAAGAAAAAATCTGAACCATTTGTTCAGAATCCCCGTCAAGATCATGAGATTGAGAGTCCCATCGCATTGTGGGCTCAGAACATGCCTGATTCTTAATTTTTCATGAGAAGGCTACAATCAAAACCACGATATTGCCAAAGGCATACGTGGAGCTCTGTAGTGAATTGTGGGGCAAAAAGTGGATTTCCCCCAAACCACCTTTGGTCGCGCCCGCAATCACGAGGTCACATGAGAGCATCACCTAAGGTCACATCAGTGGAAGATAGGGGAAGGAGCTAGCGTTGCTAGGCTCCACATCAGAGGTTACGCATTGAAAAGTAAAAAAAAAATCATTTGCGTGTATAATCCAACGACGTTGATCAAACCGAATCCGATCGAAGGGTTGTTGTTTCACTTCGTGTTTTCTTGATCAGTTACGATTCAGTTACACTAGTTGAATCATTGTTTCGGGGCGTTGGAATCATATCTCTTGAGCATTCTGAGATTCCTGACATGGGCATTGGATATTCTGAGAGTAACGGATGATGAGGGCATGAACAAAATAAAGATTCCATGACAGAGGAAGGTTGTTGTTTATCTGTAAATAGTAGTCGAACTGTAAGCAATGAACTGAGGGAGAAAATGCAGAGATGAAGAACATAAGTTGGACAGAGCAGAAATGGTGAAAACAACAGACTGTACGAGAACTTAAGCGCAAGAAGATGCGAGCAAGAAGACATTGATGCAGGCAGAGAAGAGCAGTGTAGCAGAACAGTGATGAGACTGGTAAACCATTGATAAATATTGTATCACTGTAATAAATTTTAGCAAGAAAATATTTATATTTCAAGGTGGTTCTAGGGAGGAATTTCATCCTCAAAGTTTCAAGTGGGTGCTTGAACATAGGGAGTTGTAGCTTCGATCTAGTTGTAGCCATAAAAACCAAGGTGGTAGGGTGGTGCAAGGGAGAAACATTGTTCTATGTTATACAATTTGGTGCCTTTGTGACTGGAATTTGGTGCTTCCATCCAGTTGGTGCTGGAAGACTCAGGAAGTTGGTGATTCCATCCATTTCGTGCTGGAACAGTCAAGGATTTGGTGCTTCCTTCTAGTGGGTTCTAGAGAAACCATAGAGTTGGTGCTCTTAGCAAGTTGCAGCTTGTAAAACATAGGTGGTAGCCTCACATTGAGTTGGTGCTCAAAGATAGATAATGTACAGAACATAAAAGATCGCCTATCATTATAAGAAGAAGAGGTTTTCTCACTTTATGGGTTTCCTCGGGAATGTATATTTTTGTATACTTCATGTGTGTGATTGATGTTGAATACTCTATTGCTTACTTCCCTTAATTATTGTGATCATCATTGAGTGTTATGTAATGAGTTTAAAGTGGGCATAATTGTTTAAGCATAATGACAACTGATTCACCCCCCCCTCTCAGTTATATAACACTTGGTATCAAAGTGGGTTCCTTTTATATAAGGGTAGATCCTAGAGCTTAAACATGACTATCCATGAAGTAACTTCAACCAATAAGGCCCCCCTGTTCAATGGAACCAACTTTGCCTTCTGGAAAGTTAGGATGAGAACCTACATAATGGCTTTAGGTGTAGATGTCTGGGATGCGATAGAGATTGGTTATGTGAAGCCATTTGTACTAGCTTCTAAGGATGACAAGCTAGAATTCAACTTCAACGCTAAGGATAAGAATGCTATTCTGAGTGGGCTTACAGAAGCAGAATTTGTAAAAGTTATGCACTTAGAATCTGCCAAAGAAATGTGGGACAAAATCATTAGCAATTATGAAGGTAATAAGAAGGTAAAGGATGCCAAGATTCAAACCTACATATTACAGTTTGAACAGCTAAATATGAAAGAGGATGAAATTGTTGGGAAGTACTTTCTAAGAGTTGAAGAACTAGTAAATGCAATGAAAGGACTTGGTGAAAAAAATTGAGGAAGCCTCTTTAGTTCAGAAAATTTTGAGATCTCTGCCAGATAGGTTCAACCCAAAGGTCTCTGCTATATAATAACTTAATGATCTACAAGTTATGTCTATTGACCAACTCCTAGGAACTCTGACCTCTTATGAAATGAGGATAGGTAAAGATAAACCCACCTCTAGAGAAGCATCATTTAAATCAGATAAGAATGAGGATTCTGAACCTGATGAAATTGAAGTGAAATTTGTGAAAAGTCTAAAGAAAGGATCAGGAAAGTACCAAGGCAAGTTTCCCTTCAAATTTTTTAACTGTGGAAATATAGGTCACTTTTCATATAAGTGTCCACACAAGAAGAAGGACCAAAACGCTGAAGGTGAAGATAAGTACAAATCCAAGAGATTTGGTAAAAAGAAAAGTTTATCTGTAAACAATGATGACTCTTCGTGAGACACAAATACCAATTATGCTTGTGAAGATAAGGTTAATGACTATATGATTATGGACAAAGAGGATTATGATGATAAAAGCACAGGAAGTGATGTTAATGATGAAGATTTTTTGGTTGACTTGAAAGGAGAATTGATCAGTGCCCTAGAAGAAATTGCTAGACTCAGATTTAAGAAGCAAAAGCAAAAACAATTGTTGATACAGTTCGAGAAAGACAGTAAAAAACTTGATGAAGACTTTGCCCTGGTAAAAGTGGAATTAGAAGAGGCAAAGAAAATAGAGGACATTCTAAAACAACAGTTATCAGAGAAGAATGCAAGATGTGAAGCCCTGGAAGAAGAGGTACTAAAAACCAGAAAAGAGATGGAGAAGTTTAAAGCATTGTATCTCCAAAATCTTCCAAGCATTAAAGCCTCAGCAGAACTAAACGACATTCTGAGCAAACAAAGATCTCCTTTGTTGAAGACTATTTTAGGCTATGTAATTGGTTCAAGCAGCAAACAGACAGAAAGCAAAGAGCCAGTAAATATGTTCAAGTTCCAAGTTAGCAGACAATCAGAACATGTGAGTACTCTGCCACCAAAATCTAATAAAGACAAGATGATCCCTGATAAAAAAAAAATATTTAAAAATATGGAGAAACAAATGCCAAGAAGAAGGCCATCCTTCAGGTACCAAAATTTCTTCCATGTTTATTGTTTTTACTGCTCTAATTTTGGTCATAATATTGCAAATTGTCAAATTAAGTTTAGAGACATGCAACTGAGGAGATCAAGAAATAAACAATCTTTGCAACATAGAACTAAACAACCAATGAGTAGACAAATTTGCACCAATCACTTTGACCTATTGAACAATGAGCTCGAATGATATAACTGTCATAACTTCGGCCACAAAGCTACAAAACACCATCTGAAGAATTACAAAGCAAATCCAAGGATAAGACCCTTAGCTAGAAATGCCAGCACATCGAAAAAGAAAGATAGTGAAAAATGTGGTCTAGTACTTTCAGCTAAAAAACAAAAATACCCCTGGTATATAGACAGTGGATGTTCCATGCACATGATTGGAGACAAGGATAAGTTTATGTCTATAAGTAAAAACAAAATAGGAAATGTGACCTTTGGAAATGATGAACCAGGTAAAATAAAGGGTAAAGGGATGGTGAGTTTGAGTAATGGTAAAGGAAAATCCCAGGATGTTATGCTTGTATATGGGTTGAAACATAATTTTCTTAGTGTAAGTCAAATGTGTGATAGAGGATGTGAAGTGGTGCTCACTTCCAAAGATTGTAAGATAAAGTCTATAAACTCGGGACAAGTGGTGGCTAAAGGCATAAGGACAGATAATAATGTATATGTGCTGAAAGAATATAAAGAAGAGTGTCATCTAAGAAAACATGATGAAAGTTGGTTATGGCATAGGAGACTTGGACATCTAAACTTTGACCACTTAATCAAGATCAAAAATCTCGAGGCAGTAAAAGATCTTGCAAGAATATCAAAGCCACAAGATTATGTGTGTAAACCATGCCAAGTAGGAAAGCTAACTAGGACACAGTTTATATCCAAGAGCTCTACTTCAACATAGATGATGAAAATGGGTACTTGACACTGAGAGGGGGGGGGTGAATCAGTGTCACAAAAACTTTGACAATTTTCCACTTTTCACAAATTAACTGAACAACAAATATTTATTTCATTTTCTCAATCAATATATATATAAGAATAAATATTTTATTTATTAAATAACTTGAATGAATACATAAGATCAATCTTTGAATATCATATTCATACAACTATGAGAGACCCAACTCTCTGTTACAAGACCCAACTTGTAGTTCTCAGGTCTAACTGAGAATTGAGGAACCCAACCCTCATAACAAGACCCAGCTTGTTGATCTCAGATCCAACTGAGATGTGAGGAATCCAATCCGCATACAAGACCCAACTTGTAAACAGGCACCAACCTGATAGAATGAATCTTCATTCAATCCATTATATATAAATATATATACTTCAACAAATTCAACTACACAACTTCTCACCATTATTTATTGTTTATATAGTCTTCCAACTGGTGTGATTTTCAAGCATTGTGTCTTTTGATATTTGAACCATTGTACATTTTCCCTTAAAATGATAATATTAAACTTTAATTAATATCATTTTTCATTTTTATTCTTTATTCATGTTTTCATGATTTAATTCTCTTTTAATCATGACTGTGTATCGATTCATTTGTCCTTATGAGTTGATCACAGACATGGATCGACTCATTAGATCGTACTCATGATTTTGCTGCGTTCTCAGTTTACCAACAGATCATATTCGGTCTCTTATTGATTCTATGTAATGTTCTAGTGTTAACTCTCTGTCGAATTAAGTTTGGATGAGGTGCTTCCTTCAAACCATGTTCATATGATCATAGGCGTAGATCCACGGGATTATTAATTTAAGAGACGCATTATCTTTTGCATGTATATCTCTTATTCCATATGACCATATGCAGTGACTAGGAGCTAGGCCAAACAATCTCTTGAGAGATTATCAGAATCAATGGTCACGATTCAATCTCTTGATGAGATGGACGGCTGAAGGAACTTCGCCCTTTAAAACTTCAGGATTTCAAATTTTCAAACCTTTCAAAACTTCTGAAGTGATCACCTGTTGATTCAGTCATAAAATGGTGGAGACTACTTGTTGTCAGTTAACGTTTCCACTATAGTAGATCGACAGTCAAGAATACACCCGACATCAGATCGATGGTCTAGATCTCCTTCGGGTCTCCGGACTTCGGAGATTTCAAATCTCAATCTTTCACTGTAGTCTGATCAACGATCGATAATGCTCCCAAACTGATCTTTCAGATCGAACGACTCGCATCCTTGCATATGTGGTCTCCCATATGCCCTTTACTGATGTGGTATGCCATGTATCCTTACTGACGTGGTCTACCATGTATCCTTACTAACGTGGTCTGCCAATCATCCTTGCTAACGTGGTCTGCTGAGTGTCCTTGATGACGTGGTCTGTTGACCAACAACCCTAATCCAATGGTCATCATATGTCCTCCAAATCCAATGGTCCTTATTCATTTCAGATTTTCGGGCTTCAAGTATTCCAAATCTCAAAGTTTTCGGAGCGTAACCTCCTCACATATTTATACCCAAAGTGAAAGATGTCCATTTGATCTCGATCTTGGATCAATGGCTCGATCTGTCTACGGTGAATCTCTTCTAGATTATCCTATCCTTCCACTTAGAATGATCAAATGGCTTACGAAAATTATCATAAATGAGATGTCATATTTTACCTCGCATATCCTATCCTTCCACTCGAAAATGATATGACGAAAGACGAGAATTTGGGTTTTCTCTGACGGCTGACGGGTATTCAGATAATCAAACTCTCAGCCCTTTTACCTCGCTTATCCTATCCTTCCACTCAAAATTGATCCAACGATTGTGAATATTTCTCGAAGCAGATCCACGATCAAGGATGATTGTGGAACCACAACTTGCGAGTGATTTAACTTGTCACCCAAACTCCGCAATTGGAAGTTGTGTGTTTTTGGTGAGTCAACCACAATCGTTGATCTTCGAAGATATAAGATCGGACGGTCCTAACTAATTGTGGGATTGGAACAAGTGTGATATTTAATTCTCCTTTCGATCTCCACAATTCACCCATGTCGTTGATCTGGCGATTGCGCATCCAACGGTCACGATTTAATCTAGCTTAATCTCATCGTTTGTTGGATCAAATGTAGTTGTAGATCTTTGGAGCTATGAGATCTGACGATCTAGACCGATTGCGGGATTGTAACTGGTGAGTAGTTTAATTCTTCTTTCACTCTCTACAATTCATCCATGTCGTTGATCTGGCGTTTGCACATCAACGGTCTGGATTTGATCTGAGTTTCATCGCGCCATCTCTTATGAGCTTTGATCTTTGTATATTGCTAACCCTCCTGAGATTTTATCATAGGAACATTGTTGATCCTATTGTGATCAACAATAATCACGAATTGCTTCAGCCTATCTCTGCATTTTCTAACCCTCCTGAGCTTAAATAATTGTTTGTGCATTCTTTTATAAACTGATAGTCAATCGCTAATTCTCCTGAGCTTTGATCATAGGAACATTGTTGATCCTATCGTGATCAACAATAAACACGAATTTCTTTCAGCCTTAAGGTGATGTTCTTATGTCGATCTTTAGTATAATTTTCCTCCTGAGATTAACCTTGTTGCTATGCTTATTGTTTGGTATGCTCTTTCCATCATTGACCCTTTATTACACATGGAAAGACATTATTGGCCATATGGAGACTACTTCCAACTATATAACTGATCATGACTGATTCATGTTTCCATCATAACAACTTATCTTTATTGTTGACATCATTGAAAACACATGAATGACAATATGTCCAACAATATCCCCCTTTGTCATTGAGGGAAACACACAAACTTCATACACAAACTCCCCCTGTGATGATGCTTCTCTCCTCTGAAGTTACTCTCCCCCTTTGACATCAATGGCAAAGGGTTTCTCCCCTTATGATCAACCTCTGTTTTTCTGCATTTTGTTGACCAAAATATGAGCTTGGGTAACTTCCCTTGGAATCATGTTTTTTCTTCCATAATTGAATGACTCCCCCTGTCAATATGCTCTCTCTCTGCTTCTGACTAATCTCCCCCTTTGTTTCTAAAAGGGTAGCTCTTCTTGACAAGGTCTCTTCCCCTGTTAATTTACTAACTTCTTATCTCAGTTTATTGGTATTTTTATGTTTAAATAAGTAGTCTTCTTGATACAAATTTTTGTAGTGATCAATTATTTTCAAAACTTAATCTAATTAATTTCTTATTTAATAACCAAAATACCCATCCTAAGTTTTTACTGAATTTTCTTTGTCAAATAGAACAAGAGTATGAATCTTACTAATATTTTTGATTACTTCTTATTCCTCTTTGATATTTCACATGAATATCAATTGAGGAATTATACCAATTTTGTTATCATGGGAATGTATCTTTGTTGAATGATACTCCTTGAACTTCTCTGCTACTTTTTTTTTCTTTTTTCTTTTTTTTCTTTTTTTTTTGTTAACAACTTGTGACATCATCAGAATTTGATATTGTCCCATATACTTCTATAGGTACTTTCTCTTCTTGAGCTTGATTTATTTCATATTGAATTTCACATTCTTCATTAGAAATTTTACCCATCATGATCTTATTATTGGTTTCTTCATTTTCAGGTGTAATAACATTTTTCTTGCTTTCTCCTTTAGATTTTCTTCTACATATCTTCTTGTGAGATATTTTTCTTTTTGGATCTTCTCTTTATAATTGAGTTTTTGGAGATTTTTCATCTCCTTTCTTGTTCCAACTTTTATTAGGTTCTGTCACCGACTTGAATGACTTATTCAAATATTGACTTTTTGTATTTTTGCAGTTTTGGGATTTGTGCCCAAACCTATCACAGTTGTAACATCTCATTGTATGACAAAATTTTGTTGTGTGCCCAACAAAATTACATCTCCAACATCTAATTGATTTATTAGATTTTCTTTTATATCCTTCCTCTAGTTTCTTGCAGTCCATTTCTTTATGGCCAAAGCTATGACAAGAAAAACAATAGCCATTGAAGGTGTTTCCATTCTTGATTTTATTTTGACTTGTAAGATCTGTCATTTGATTTTCTTCTTCCTTTTTACTTCTAAAGTTGTTCTCCTTAACAAAGTTCATGACTTGTAATTGCTTTGTACTTGCACCTTTTCCTTTTAAGAGGGATGATCCTTTCTCATTTTTGTAAATGGTGCTCCATTTGTTATTGTCATTTTTTTTATTGTATCCAAGACCAGTTTTGTCATCAGCTAATCTTTGGCTCTTCCAAATCTTATCTAGGATAGCTGAGCTATTCTGGAAATTGACAATCTTATTTTTATTTTCATTCATCCTTTTGAGATTGACTATTTCTAACTTCAATATGTGACATAATTATTCCTTTTTAGTCAACTAAATTTCCAGGGCTTCTTCCACCGTTTTAGCATGTTCAAGTTGAGTCTTTAGATTGATGACAATTTATTCTGTCTCATACAAGACTTCTTTGCATTTAATAGTTTTTTCATATGTATTCAATTCTTCCATATCTTTTGTTAGATCAAAAACTTTAGATTTCAATATTTTGATTTCTTCCTCATATTCTCTCTTAATCCTTTTGAGTTTGATGGCTTCCAATTCAAACATTTTGCATGATTCTTCCCTTTTAGTTATTTGTATCTTCTGGGCTTCTTCCTTTTTCGTATCTTCTTCAATTTTAGTCATTAGATCTACATTAGTACTTTCATTAATATTTTTTAAATTGATGATTTCCAATTCCAACATGTGGTAAGAATTTTCTTTCCTTGTTAACTGGTTTTTTAGGTTTTCTTTACTTTCTTTAATTTCCTCAAGTTGGGTGTTTGACTTCTCAACCTCCTTTCTAAGATTCACAACTTATGCTTCCAGCTTATGACATGATTCTTCTTTTGCCTGACTGGTTTCATTCTTCAATTTCTCAATCTCCTCTTCCTTTTCTTCTAACTGAATATTTTGATCATATATGTTTTTTTCATTGTCTTTGAGTATTTCCTTTATTTCCATGATAAGATTTTGACTCTTTTCAAGAAATTATTTAGTGTAGTCATGAAGAAAACTATAGTCCGATTCATTATGGTCATAGTGGTACACATAGAGACTCCAATCAACTTTATGTTTGGCCTTTGATAGTTCTTCTTCTACTTCATCTATGGGATAAATGTTAACATAACATTTTTCTGATACTTCTAGTACTTATTTTCTTTTACTGTCATGTTTCTTTAGTTATTCCATCTCTTCTGTTAGATTAATAACTTTGGTTTTCAAACTTTTGATATCCTCTTCTTTGTTTTCTAACTGAAACTTGTGTTCATGCTCTTCATGGTTAGATTGATCTAGATTTTTTAGTAGCATCATATCTTTCTATTGCAGTTTCTTCAACTCTTCTAGAGTGCACAGGGTTGTGGACTCAAGATGATCAAGAACATCCTTAGTAACTTCAATATATATATGATTTCCTGGTTCCATACTAATCACTTCAAATGTATTTATAACATCAGTCTTAAAAACTAATAGTTTTTCTTTACTGAATACTGAGGTATTCCTCAATTCCTTGATGAGGTTGTCTACCTCATTGTTTACTGAGATGAAATCCTAAATTTCATTAAGATTAGAAATATTTTTCTCTGAACTATGTTCTTCAATCTGATTGAAGTTTTATTTTTCTTTATCTTGATAAGAACTCTCTCCATTAGAGTCTTGTTCTTTATTCTAACAGGAATCATCTTCATTAGAGTCTTTTTATTCTCTTTGATTGGATTTCTCTTCTTCTTGTGTTTCATTCTGATAACTATTTTCTATTTGAAGCCATAATTCTTTGGCAGATTTGTAGTGCTTCATATTTTCTTTGACTTGGTCTGACAATCCATCCTAAATTGCTTTTAAGGATACTGAATTGTTTCTCTTTGCTTCTTTTGTAGTTTTCAATTTTCTCTTTGAAGTAGTTAAGTGTCAGGGCTTACTTACTACCGAATCCCAAACTCTAGATCCTCTTGACTACAGATATCTTTTCATATTTTCCCTCAATGATAAATAATTTGTTCCATCAAATAAGGGAGATTCATATGTGGAGATAACAATTCGTCCACCCATTTCTTATGAATCTACCTTTAGTGTTTAAACTATGCTAAAGGAACCCACTTTGATACCAATTTATGAAAATGGGTACTTGACACTGAGAGTGGGGGGTGAATCAGTGTCACAAAAACTTTTGACAATTTTCCACTTTTCACAAATTAATTAAACAACAAATATTTATTTCATTTTCTCAATCAATATATATATATATATATATATATATATATATATATATTTTATTTACTAAATAGCCCAAAGGGGTTGGATCCAATGGTGGAAAGTGAGGAGTTTTTCACCGTTGGGCAAGGTTCAATTCTCGTG
>ML809008.1:182142-196326 GCA_009831015.1 Picea engelmannii
TATGGCCCTTATAAGGTGTTGCAAAATATTGGTACTATGGCATACAAATTGGAGTTGCCTGCATCTTCACGAGTACACCCAGTTTTCCATGTTTCATGCTTAAAGAAGGTTATAGGCGATAAGATCCCAGTTCAAACTATATTGCCAGAACTTTATGAGGAAGGAAAAATCATATTGGAGCCAGAATCCATCACTGACACAAGAATTCGCCAACTGAGGAATAGATCCATTTCAGAGTATCTCATTAAATGGAGGAAACTACCTGCTGAAGATTCCACTTGGGAAGATGAATCTTTTATACAGAAGCATACATAGTTACTCAAGCGTTGCGGACAACACTTGTCTCAAGGGGAGGGGCATGTTAAGCCCTAATATTGGCTCATTACCCCTTAATTGGGGCATATTATATTAGTAATGTTATTTTATTTATGTCGACTTTAGGCCATTAGTTGTAATTATACCTCCTAGTCTCATATATATACCAAGGAGACATTTTCATTTTGAATCATCTTGTACTTGAACATTTAAGTGGGGTAAACAGAGGTTGCCCCCTCGAAGAGGCTTATTATCTGAAATTATCTCTTTTTCAAGGCGTTGAGTACTTTTTCTGAGGTTTTTCTATGCTATATTGATATTTGGTTCTTAACAATCACAGACATGGATCGACTCATTATACCGTACTCATGATTCTGCAACGTTCTCGGTTTACCAATAGATCATATTCGATCTCTTATTGATTCTTTGTAATGTTCTGGTGTTAACTCTCTGTCGAATTAAGTCTAGATGAGGCGCTTCCTTCAAACCATGTTCATATGATCATAGGCATAGAACCATAGTCTTATTAATTTAACCGATGTGTTATCTTTTGCATGTATATCTCTTATTCTGTATGACCACATGCGGTGACCAGG
This sequence comes from Picea engelmannii, assembly GCA_009831015.1. NCBI lineage: Eukaryota > Viridiplantae > Streptophyta > Pinopsida > Pinales > Pinaceae > Picea > Picea engelmannii. The sequence continues at coordinate 183,054 of ML809008.1, forward strand.
AGCTAGGCCAAACGATCGCTTGAGCACTTATCAGAATCAATGGTCACAATTCAATCTCCTGATGAGATGGATGTTTGACGAAACCTCACCCTTTGAAACTTCTAGATTTCAACTTTTCAAACCTTTCAAAACTTCCTAAGTGATCACCTGTTGAGTCAGTCATAAAACCGTGGAGACTTCTTGTTGTTGGTTAACATTTCCACTTACACTATCCTTCCACTGTAGTAGATCGACGATCGAGAATACACCCAACATCAGATCGATGGTCGAGATCTCCTTCACATCTCTAGACTTCGGAGATTTAAAATCTAAATCTTTCACTGTAGTCTGATCGACGATTGAGAATGCTCCCAAAGTGATCTTTTAGATCGGATGACTCATATCCTTGATGGTGTGGTCTCTCATATTCCCTTTACTGATGTGGTCTGCCACGTATCCTTACTAATGTGGTCTTCCAACCATCCTTGCTGACGTGGTCTGTTGAGTGTCCTTGTTGACGTGGTCTGCTGACCAACAACCCTGATCGAATGGTCATCGTATGTCATCCAAATCCGATGGTCCTTATTCATTTCAGATTTTCAGGCTTCGGGTATTCCAAATCTCAAAGTTTCTGGAGTGTAACCTCCTCACATATTTAGACCCGAAGTGAAAGAGGTTTGTTCGATCTGGATCTTGGATCAATGAATCGATCTGTCTACAGTGCATCTCTTCTAGCCTATCATTTCCTTCTACTTAGAATGATCCAACGACGGACAGAAATTCGCATAAATGAGATCTCAGATCTTACCTCGCTTATCCTATGCTTCCACTCAAAAATGATCTGACAGCTGAACAGAATTTGGGTTTGATCCGATGGCTGGTGGGTATTTGGATAATCAAACTCTCAGCCCTTTCACCTCAGTTATCCTGTCCTTCCACTCAAAAGTGATCCAATGGTTCTGAAGATTTATCGAAGCAGATCCACGATCAAGGATGATTGCGGAACCACAACTTGTGAGTGATTTAACTCATCACCCATTCTCTGCAATTGGAAGTTGTGCATTGTTGGTGAGTCAACCATAATCATTGATCTTTTAAGGTATAATATTGGATGGTTCTGACTAATTGTGGGATTGGAACAAGCACGATATTTAATTCTCCTTTCGATCTCCACAATTCACCCCTGCCTTTGATCTGGCGATTGCATATCCGACGATCACGATTTAATATGTCTTAATCTCATCGTTTGTTGGATCAACCGTAGTCATAGATCTTTGTAGCTATGAGATATGATGATCTAGACCGATTGTGGGATTGTAACTGGTGAGTAGTTTAATTCTTCTTTATCTCTCCTCAATTCATCCATGTCGTTGATATGGCGTTTGCGCATCAACGGTCTGGATTTGATCTGAGTTTGATCACGCCATCTCTTTTGAGATTTTATCTCTGTATATCACTAACCCTCCTGAGCTTTTATCATAGGAACATTGTTGATCCTATCGTGATCAACAATACTCACGAATTGATTCAGCCTATCTCTACGTTTTCTAACCCTCCTGAGCTTAAATAATTGTTTGTGCATTCTTTTATGCACTGATAGTCAGTCGCTAATTCTCCTGAGCTTTGATCATAGGAACATTGTTGATCCTATCGTGATAAAAAAAATCACAAATTTCTTTCATCCTTAAGGTGATGTTCTTTTGTCAATCTTTAGTATACTTTTCCTCCTGAGATTAACCTTGTTGCTTTGCTTATTGTTTGACATGCTCTTTCCATCATTGACCCTTCATTACACATGGAAAGACATTATTGGCCATCTTGACACTAATTCCAATTGTATAATTGATCATGATTGATTCACGTTGCCATCATCACAACTTATCATGACTGTTGACATCAATGACAACACATTAATGACAATATGTCCAACAAGAGAAACCACTCCAATTAGTTCATATGGATTTATGTGGACCATCAAGACAGGAAGGCATGGGGAAGGAAAACTACTTCATGTTGATCATTGATGATTAATCTAGACTCACTTGGGTTTCTTTTCTCAAAGAAAAAGTTGAAGCATTTGAGAAATTAAAAATATTTAAGGCTTTAACTGAGAATAAAAAAGGCAACAGGTTAAAGGCAGTAAGATCAGACAGAGGAGGAGAATTTATGTCAAGTGATTTCAAGGAATTATGTGATAAACATGGGATCAAGAGAGAATGCAAAATTCCAGGAACTCCATAGAAAAATGGAGTAGTTGAGAGGCAAAACAGAACAGTTCAGCAAATGACCAGGTCAATGATGAATGAGAAGAACATTGGTCAAACCTATTGGGTAGAAGAAATACACACAACAATCCATATTCTTAACAAATCCCACCTTAGACCTCACAGTGACAATACACCTTATGAACTGTGGTATGGAAGACCTGCTTCAATCAAACACTTCAAAGTCTTTGGGATTAAGTGCTACATAAAGAATAATAATGAAAACCTTGGCAAGTATGATGACAGGGTTGATGAAGGCATCTTCTTAGGATATGCTACCAATAGTAAAGGATATAGATGCTTTAATAAAATATTGTATAAATTAGTTGATTACATTGATTTAAAGGTTGATGAAGGAGTCCTAGTAAGAGAGGTGAGAAATATTGAGTCTGCTATAGAGGACACAGCTGAAGATGAAGATGAACAGGTCCAAGAATTAGAAAAAGAAGACTTTGAGTCAGATGATGATACAAATACTCAGGCAGACTCAAATCAGCAGACAGCATCAAATCCTTCCTCCATAATTACTCAAAATAATCATCTTGCAAGTCAGATAATTGGTGAGAAAGACAAATTTGTACAAACCAGGAGAAGGGTAATCAAAGACTCTGAGAAATCACATATAGCCTTCATTTACATGGTGGAACCCAAGAACTTTAATGAAGCCAGTAAAGATGTAAATTGGTTATATGTGGAGCAACCTGAAGGATTTTCACTGACAGATAATCATGACTATGTCTGTAATTTGAAAAAGGCATTATATGGACTTAAACAGGCACCATGAGCATGGTATTATAGATTGGACAAATTTCTACAGGACAAAGGGTTCAAGAAAGGTATTGTTGAAAGTAATATATACATTAAGTCTGAAGGTGATGATTTATTAGTTGTTTTGGTTTATGTAGATGACATTATTTTTGGATGCACTAATGACCCTTCAGTTCAGTGGTTTGCTAATTCAATGCAGAATGAGTTTGATATGTCTATGATAGGAGAACTGTCATATTTTCTTGGTTTATGAATCAATCAGAGTTCTGCAGGGATATTCATCTCTCAATAAAAGTATTTGAAAGAGATGTTAAAGAGGTTTTAGATGGAAGATTCTACACCTATGAGAACACCTATGGTGGTTGGTTGCAAGCTCAGTAAATATGATATTTCACCTGATGTTGATCAAAGAACATATCGATCAATGATAGGCAGTCTTATGTACATCACAACATCTTGTCCTGATATAATGCAAGTTGTTGGAATGGTAGGTTGTTATCAGTCTACTCCTAAACAAATTCATTTAGCAGTTGTCAAGAGGATATTAAAATATTTGAAGGGTACAATGATTTATGGTCTTTGGTATCCTAGAAATCAAAATTTTCAATTAACTGCATATTCAAATGTTGATTGGGCAAACTGTTTGGATGAGAGAAAGAGCACCAGTGGAGGCGCATTCTTCTTAGGTTATTAGTTAGTAGCATTTCTTAGTAAGAAGCTGGGATCTATTTCATTATCAACTACAGAGGTAGAGTACATTTCTATTGTTACCTGTTGCACTCATATCTTATGGATGATACAAACTCTTGTAGATTTGAAGGTAACTTATACTGATCCCATTCCACTTCACTGTGATAACACCAATTCCATTAGTGTCTCGAAGAATCTTGTTATCCATTCAAAAATGAAGCATATACCAATAAAGTATCAATTTATCAAAGAGCAGGTTACAAATAGAGTTGTTCAACTGAATTATATTCCTTCCACGAAACAAATTGCAAACATTTTTACTAAACCCCTAGCCACGACACCATTTGAATATCTCCGTCAGAAGTTGGGTGTCATCCCTTCTCTCACCTAAGATAGTCCATCCTGTCAGGGGGAGTGTGTGTTAGTTGAATATATGATACCTCCGAAAACATACTGCAACAACTCAGGGGGAGCATATTTTCTTTGACATTGATGTCAAAGGGGGAGAAAAGGTTTGGCCTAGATTCTACAGTTGGAGGTCTAAGAAGAATAGTGCGGCCTTTCAGGGTTGCCATCAATGCCAAAGGGGGAGATTGTTGGCATGCTTTTATAGGAAGAGTGTTCTTTTCATTGATGTCAAGAACAATAGAGACGATGGTGAACAGGAAAATCATAAGCTCATGAGGATAAGAGAACAGTATGCAGAGATCAAAGCTCGGAAGGAAAAGAGTAAGCTCAGGGTGAGAAGCCTCAACAATCATCCAATCAAGAAATTGACCATGTTTATTGTCTAATATTACAGACGTTGGTCATATGAGTGACCATGGGCTTGAGGACCATTGGAGGATCGTGACAGTCGGATATGCAAGCCAAATCAACGACAAGGATGAATTGCGAAGAGCGAAAGAAGAATTAAAAAACTCGCTAGTTCTAATCCTGCAATTGGTCTAGATCGTCAGATCTCATGAACCCAAATATCGACGATTGTGGTTGATCTAACAAATGATTAGATTAAGTTGGATTAAGTCATGACCATCGGATGTGCAATCGCCAGATCAATGGCAGGGATAGATTGCGGAGATTAAAAGGAGAATTAAATATCGTGTTATTCCAATCTCACAATTAGTCAGGATCGTCAAATCTTATAGCCTCGAAGATCGACGATTGTGGTTGACTCACCAACAACGCACAACTTCAAATTGCAGAGTTTTGGTAATGAGTTAAATCATTTTCAAGTTGTGGTTCCGCAACCATCCTTGATCGTTGATTTGCTTCGAGTGTCTTCACGACCGTTGGATCACTTTTAAGTGGAAGGATAGGATAAGCTAGAAGAGCAGCATCGAAGATAGATCGAGCCATTGATCTAAGAACATGATCAATGAACAACATTTGGTTCATGTCAAAAGTTGTGAGGAGTTTACTGTTCGGGCAATCTCACTTCGGAATATTTGGCAACTTGAAATTTGAATTACCCGAAGCCCGAAAATCGGAAATGAATAAGGACCATCGGATCTAGAGAAAATGCGATGAATGTTGGATAACCTTAAGTGGAAGGACAGGATAAGAAAGGGCTGAGATCTGAGATCTCGATCACCCAATTTTTTGTCAATCGTTGGATTGAATTAAATGGAAGGATAGGATAAGAAAATATGGAGAGTCGTTGGATTTAATCCAAAGAAAAGTTGCATCGCAGACAGATCAATTCGTTGATCTAAGATCTTGATCCAATGAATGTCATTCATTTTGGGTCTAAATATGTGAGGAGGTTACGCCCACGAAAAATCTCACTTCAATAATTCAGTTTGAGATTTGAAGTCCCCGAAGCCCGAAGAGTCGGAGATCCAAAATACATTCTCGATCGTCGGATCATCCGAAGTAAATCTCAGTCGCCATATCGTCCAAATAATATCTCAAGTGTCAGATCATCCGAAGTGAATCTAGATCGTCTCAGCCAGAGCGTAAGTTTGAGATTTGAGATTTCAGAAGTCCAGAGACCCGAAGGAGATCTCGATCATTGATCAAGAAAGGGGACATAGAACCATTGATCTGATTGAAAGTTCAAATTCCTGAAGTAGAGGCAGATCCATCGATTGAGAGGTACAGGTGTCCGTGGATCATCGACTCTAAAATATTGGTGTACGGAAGAAAGCAGGGTTTGAGATTTGAAACTCTCGAAGCCCGGATCACAAAATAAATCACAGTCGTTGATTTAGGGAGGTTGGATCTGATCCATAGATCGTGAAAGAACAAATCTGAACCATCCATTCAGAAGAACCGTTGAGATCATGATATCAACGGTCCCATTTCATTTTGGGGTCAGAACATGCTCGGGTCTTAATTTTTTGTGAGCGAGCCGGAATCAAAACCACGGTATCACCAAAGGCATACGTGGAGCTCTGTAGTGAATTGTCGGGTGAAAAGTGGATTGCCCCCAAACCACCTTTGGTTGCGCCCGCAATCATGAGGTCACATAAGAGCATCACCCAAGGTCACATCAGTGGAAGATAGGGGAAGTACCTAGCGTTTCTAGGCTCCACATCGGAGGTTACGCATTGAAAAGTAAAAAAAAATCCTATGCGTGTATAATCCAATGGCGTTGATCAAACCGAATCTGATCGAAGGGATGTTGTTTCACTTCATAGTTTCTTGATCAGTTATGATTTAGTTACACTAACTGAATCATTGTTGTGGGGAGTTGGAATCATGGCTCTTGAGAGTTTTGAGATTCCCGACATGGGCGTTGGAGATTCGGAGAGTAATGGATGATGATGGCATGAATAAAAGAAAGATGTTGTGACAGAGGAAGGTTATTGTTTCTCTGTAAAAATTAGTCGAACTGTAAGCAATGAACTAACGGAGAAAATGCAAAGATGAAGAACATAATCTGGACAGAGCAGAAATGGTGAAAATAGCAGACCGTATGAGAAATTAAGCGCAAGAAGATGCGAGCAGGAAGACACTGATGCAGGCAGAGAAGAGTGGTGTAGCAGAATAGTGATGACACTGGTAAGCTATTCATAAATAATATATCACTGTAATAAATTTCAGCAATCAAAGATTTATATTTCAGGGTGGTTCTAGGGAGGATTGTCGTCCTTAGATTTTCAAGTGGGTGCTTGAACACAAGAAGTTGTAGCTTCCATCTGGTTGCAGCCAGAAAAACCAGAGTGGTAGGGTGGTGCAAGGGAGAACCATTGTTCTTTGTTATACAAGTTGGTGCTTATGTGACTGGAAGTTGGTGCTTCCATCAAGTTGGTGCTGGAACACTCAGGAAGTTGGTGCTTCCATCCAGTTGGTGATTCCATCCAGTTGGTGCTAGAACACTCAGGGATTTGGTGCCTCCTTCTAGTGGGTGCTAGAGAAACTAGAGAGTTGGTGTTCTCAGTAAGTTGCAGCTTGTAAAATAGAGGTGGTAGCCTCACATTGAGTTGGTGCTCAAAGATAGATGATGTACAGAACATAAAATATTTCTTATCATTCTAAGAAGAAGAGGTTTTCTCCCTTTATGGGTTTCCTCGGGAATATATGTTTATGTATACTTCATGTGTGTGATTGATGTTGAATACTATATTACTTACTTCCCTGAATTATTGTGATCATCATTGAGTGTTTTGTAATGAGTTTAAAATGGGCATAATTGTTTAAGCACAATGACAACTGATTCACCCCCCCCCCTCAGTTTTATAACAAGGAGACCTTCGAGAAATTCATGGCACATTGGAAGAAGGCCTAAGTGGTTCGGGATGAGGCACACATGAGTGTTGGGGGCCTGTTGGATAGGTGTTTTGGATCATTTTTGGGGATATGCACTAGAATAAGTCAAAGAAAAAAAGGTAGTTAAAATTTGGACCATAGTGCGTAATGGGAAGTGGACTTTAAGGAGTCAAAGCATGCAATAGGAGGAAGCACGACAGAGCGTCGCAGAAAAGGCGGAAAACGGTTATAAACCATTGGGATTTTGGGACATTTTATCCACATTGTAGCGTTCTTAGCCCTATTTTGATGTATAAATATGTAAAGAGTTGGGGTAGATAGGGGTTGGAGAGATGAAAATTTCTTATTGATTTTTGGGGAAGTTGAGTCGAGCATGGGAATAAATTTTGAGGTATGGCTGCGGGGTGAGGCTCGCACTATGGTAGAATGACTAGGAAGGTTTGGGTAATGTTACTGTTGCATATTTTGTAGCACAGTGTGCAGTTGTAACAAGATTATCAATAAATAATATAAGAAGCCAGACGTTGTGGACATAGCACAAATTGGGTGAACCACGTTAAACTCTTGTGTTGTGATGTGTTGATTTTTCATGTTATTATATTTACTGTTACTATGCAATGTTGATAAATGCTTAAGTACGTTGAATTTGTTATTCATATATGATATTATAATATCACGCACGAAATTTACTACTGAATAAATGAATATCAATTAAAGTAATGTCGCACACAGGGTATGTTGCATGATGAATAAATGTTAACTAATGGAAACTACACACATGAGTAGATGGTTAGTAAGAACATGTTGAATGTCGCACTTCCCCTCATCACTGCAGAACCTTGGTTCATGCATCCTCTCTAGATGCCTCGGATGAAACTTCACTTACTTGCAGGTGTTGTTGAAAGGTTCGGTGTCTAAGGCTTCTGTTGGTGTATTGATGATTAACCAAGGGTATTCCCACTGTGTTCCAACAACCATTATCGGTTATGAATTTTTCTAGCACACCAAATTTGGACATTATGTTTTCTTTGAGGAAATGCATCAATTGGTCTGAATTTGCATTTCTTAAATTTGTTGCTTCTTACCATTTTGTAAAATAGTTAGTTGTTGTAACAATACATGAGTGCCCCTTCCTAGATTTAGGATTGATCGAACCAATCATGTCTAAACCCCACTGAATAAATGGTTTCTCTACCATAGATGTTTGTAATGGCATAATAACCCTTTTCATTTTTCCTGAGAAAGTTTGGCATGGGATGTATTTTTGAATAATTCATAAGAGTCTTTAAATAACGTTGGCCGATAAAAACCAGTTCTTATGATTTTATGGGTTGTCACCACTGGTGAAAAGTGTCCCCCACAGATCCCCTTGTGGGACTCTTGGATTAATTCGATGGCTCTGATGTGATCCAAACATCTTAATTGTACACTATCAAAACTTTTCCTAGACAATACTACAAACACCAGAAAATAATTGTTTGTTTTCATTTTTAAAGTTCTTCTTTCCTTCAAAGACATTTCTGGAGCAAATTAACCTGATTTTAAATAAAATATTATGTGTTTTTACCATTCATAATTCTCCGAAATTGTTTCTTGAATTACAATGTTAAATCCATTTGCAGAAGAATTATTTATAGCTTCAATTCATGACATGAATTTACATAGACCTTGTTCTTTGACAACCTTCATTCATTTAATCTCTATATCATATTCTTGAATCTTTTCCAACCAATTATCCCATATTCCTTCTTTGAGTTGATGGTTCAGAATCATCTTAACTGTTGAATACAAAACATAAGCAATGACATGATTTGAAGGAATGTATGTTCTAAAATGGGAAATTGCTTTCACAAGTGAAAGGGCTTGTTTTTTAACAGTTGAATAGTTCAACTTGTGATCATGAAATATTTTACTCATAAAGGAAATATGAAACTCTTCTTGCTTCTGGTTTTTTTGCGTAAGAATCGAAGCAATGGTTTCATCTGAAGCAAGGGAATACAATATGAATTCCTTGTCAAAATCAGGACTTACAAGGACCAGGGCGGTAGTAATGGCAAGTTTAATTTATGTAAATGCCTTTTGAATTTATGGTGATCATTCAAATTCTTGATATTTCTTTAGCAACTTATTTATGGGTTTAAAAATAGAATCGTAATTAGGAACAAATCATCTTACAAATTTTATATTTCCAAAGAAAGATTGGAATCCATTTTTTGATGTCAGAGGGTTAAGGTCATTTATTGCTTTGATTCTTTCAGGATGAATTTATACCCCTTCTTTTCTTACAACATGGCCTAACAAATTTCATTTTGTTACAACAAATAAACATTTCTTTGGAGTCAATGATATTTCATATGTTCTAAAATGTTTGAGGTGTATCTCTCTTGATTTTGAATAGACAGTTAAGTCATCTTGATAATCAACCATAAATTTTCCTACAAAATCTCTAAAAGCGTGATCCATCTCCCTCTGGAAGGTTGCACTTGCATTTTTTAATCGGAATGGAATTCGGATATAAGAATAAGTTCCCCATGGTGTTACAAAAAAAAAAATTGTCCTATCCTCCTTAGCTACAATAACCTAATTGTACCCTGAAAACCCATCTAACAATTACATTAGTGTAGAACTTGTAACTTATTGAAGAAACATTTTTGTATTTGGTAGTGGGTAATTGTCCTTTATACTGAATTTGTTAATATTCCTAAAATTGACACACAAGAAGATCTCACCAATCCTATTCCTAACCACTATTGGATTTGAAAGCCAATTTGAATTTATAATGGGAGAAATTATGCCATCTTTTTCTAATTTCTCAATTTATATTTTCACCAAAGGCTTTATCTTGGGGTTTATTGTTCTCAACTTTTGTTTGAAAGGTTTGACCCCCTCTTTCAGAGGTATGATATGTTGGAATATTGATTTATCATATTACTTTAAATCATTATAACTCCATGCAAGCACATCTTGAAAGTCTTTGAAAATCTTTGTGTATTTGTCCCTCTCTTCTTTAGTACAACTAGTACCCAAGTTTATATACCTTGGTGATTTAGGAGTATCAATGTTTATCTTATGTGTTTCTTGGAATTTTCTAATAGAAGGATCTTCGAGTGGTTTTGAAATTTTGGTTTGATCATCACTCATAAAGAGGGATTCCAAATTGATGTATTTCTTTGGAGAAGGTTTTTTACTTTGCTCGTTAATTTTTTCTTGCAAAATCTGACTTTCTTCTGAATCTACTTCGGTTATGGTGTGATCATCTGTGAAAAAATTTACCACATGTTCATCATTCTCAAAAACTTGTAAGTATTCTTTATTATATGGGATTGATGGTTGAAAATTAGTCTTCACATGATAAGTTCCTTCTTGTTGTAAGTCTTCTATGTTAAACATGGATGCAGTAACCGCCAATACATCAAAAAATTTATTCTTCTCTCTAGGGATAAATGATGTGTTGAAAGAATTGAAAGAGTACATGATCTTTGACACTCTTTTGGCATAACATTTCAAATTTTCCCTTTTAACTTTATATTTTCTTCTGATGTGATTTATAATCAATTTTGAATCATCGATGACTACTAAGTTTTTTATCTTCATTTGAATAGCAATGATCATATCTTGAATTAATGCTTCGTATTTTGATTCATTATTGGTGCATTCAAATTCAAGTCTTATGGAATGAGGATATGTAACATCTTCGAGGCTTTTGAAAATGATTCCTGCTCCATTTCCTGACTTAGAACATGAACCATCAAATGGCATTTTCCAGTATCCTTGAAAAGAGTCATTTTCTTTTGTTTGTTCTTGAGGGGATATTTGTTATGAATCAAAGACAACATAGTTTCCCATTCCAACATCAAGATAATTCCTCATAAATTCATTTTCCTTTCTTCTGAAAGAAAAGGGTTTTCTTACTTCTCTGGGAACTATTACCATCATTCCATATTTATTTGGCAGCATCATACAACTTCCATCATTCATGATATAACCTCCAATCATTGAGGACCAATCCCTTCCAAGGACAAATCCATATGTTGGATATAGATATACTACTAAAATAGTGAAGACAATTGTATTATGAGGAGTTGCACTTATCCAAGCACAAAATTATTTAATCTCTCCATAAGCTGGAACTTTTATTGAGTCAATAGCATAAATTCTTTCACCAATATCCTAATGTATGGTACATTCCATCCCGAGTGCATAAATCACTAATAAAGGCATAATGTTGTTGGTAGCCCCATTATCAATCAAACAATTGTGCATCATAACTTCATGATTCTCTATGGTGATGTAAAACAGTGGAACCTTTGCTCTGGATTTAGCTAAAGAATATCTTTGCGGTCCTTTTGAGTTTATAAATGCAACCTCCATTCTTCTATATGCATAATCTAGTATATTCAACAAATTTTACCTTTATTGTGGTATTTTGACAACTTCCATAAAAGGAAAAGTGATTCTGATTTTCGAAAAATCATCCATTATATTATATGGCATTGGTTGTGGAGTCTTTGTCTCGTTAGCAACAATTTGTTGCTTCGTTGTTTTTTCTTGACCTGACTTAGTCTTCTCTTTTTCTGGAACTTCTTTTGTTTTAAACTTGTTTACTTGTGCCCTTGTTTGGACAACATTTTCTTGCAAAATATTTGATTCATCTTGTTCATTGAAAATGTAAAAAGATGATTCCAGTTCATCAGACTGTACTAATTCTAGACCATCATCTTGAATAGAATTTTATTCTAGTTCAAGATCTTCAAAGCTTTCTTCAACGACAACCTCTTTTAATTCAAGAGCATTTGGTTTCAGTACTCGAGGTGCTCTTGGTCTTTTTTCTTCATTTCTCCTATAATTTATTTCTCTTTGTTTCTGAGTAAGAATTGTTCTTTGTTCCTAAGTAGGAACTCTATTTTTTTTTTCTTCTCGAGGAAAGTTTCCAACTCTTCCTAACTTTGTCAGCTCATTTTTCATTTTCTGAATGGTTCTATTCATTTGAGTGATCTCAATTCTTTGCTTGGTTTCTTGGGCTGCAGCTGGATCATTTATTAGATATGGGATAATACCTTGAAACATTCCACTACCAATTCCTCATTTCTCTACATTCTTTGAGCTTGAAGCTCCTTAATTTTCTATGGTAAGGTTACCCATTTCTCTTTGAAATTTTCCAAGGATAATTTCAAGATCAACATTTGTTTTTATCATAATTTCTTCCCTTTTTGTTGCCTTGTTCATAGCTCCATCCTAATTGTTTATTTGAGAAGCCCTGATAGGATATTTTACATTAGTTGGAATAGTATTCTTATAACACCCGAGCATAATTGGGTCATTTGGTATTTGATTTTGTGGAATTTGATTTAGTACTTTGTAAAATCGCAAATTGAAATATCTTATTCTTTCACCTTTCTTCAAATGGATTTGGGTGGGAGTTAATAAAGTATGGTACGCAACTGGGGGTCCGTACATGGTCATAAACATAGCTTCTATATCATCAAAGGATGAAATTGATTGGGCTTCAAGAGATATATACCATTCATAGGTTGGGCCTATCAATGTTTGCAGGAACATTCTCACCATTGCATCATCATGTTCTGTTAGATGTATTTCACACATAGATAAAAATTTATCCATGTGTCTTTTTGGGTCCATTAATCTATCTCTTGGAAATATTGGTAAGACTCCTTGCAGAAGAGTAGGTAACTGATGGCGTTCCCCAAAAAGGTTAAGTGGGATATTTCTAACCCGTCTTCATGGGATTCCTTTTCTTTCTCAATTTTCAAGAATTTCAATTCTTCTTTCTTCTCGATTTTTAGGAATTTCATCTCTTCTCTCTTCTTTCTTCTTTCTCGCCCATACTTTGGATTTCT
>ML809008.1:197624-236925 GCA_009831015.1 Picea engelmannii
GAACTAACCATTTTTCAACTTCATCTTCAGAAAATTCTATAGTTTCGGTAAATTCATTAGCCCAAGCAACTTTCAATTCACTAAGTTGTCATGTTAAATATTCTTTGGCTAGGATCATGGTATCCATGAATAAATTGGGACCATTAAATTCTTTAGTAATACTAACAAGTTTAATAAATAAATCACTTTTTCTTATTCCTTAAGACATCAATTTCATTTATCATTTCTCTTAAGTCCTTGATTCTCCTTAGCCAACATGCATTGATTTGTTTCATATGGTAAGGTGAGGGAAGTTTGTGTTCCTTCCTTTGTGATTCATTTAAGCTTGAGACTTTGGTTGAGAATGTGTTTACAACTTCCTTAAAAAATCCTTCATCATTTTCCAAATCATTTTGCAAGTATTCTTTGAAAATCTTTATTCTGGATGAAAAGATAGCAATACTTTGGGAAAGCTCTCAAATCTCTTGAATTATATCAATTCTCTTTTGTATGGCATCGCCATCATTTTTCCTTATAGATTGCAATAAACTTGGCGAGCCTTTGTATTTTGTATTTCTTTCTGGGATGTCCTCTAACTCAAGTGTAGGTTGAATCGAACTCAAAGGTTCTGGAAATAATGGCTCTGATACCAAAGAAACTTCCAATTATTTTATCCTATTCTTTAATTCTAGATTCTCTTTTTTCATATTAAGAACTGATTGTTTTAATGTCTCTCCAGTATCTCCATGAAAGTCTACAAGTTTGGATGGTGATACTCCATCCAAATCAATTGAAGATTTACATCATTTTGATCACCTTTTAGTCTTGGTATTGATTTTTTCCAACAATAATTTCTTAGTTTTACGATTGTGTGCCACATGGTGCAGGGTGCCAGATTCCTCTTCAAATATTTTTGCATCCTTGGTTATTATAGCATCAACAATTTCTCTTGTTTCTAACAACCTTTGCGCAAACCATCCAGGTTCTTCAATGAGCTCGTCCATGTCCATTGCATGTGGAATTTCTTGGATTTCTACTGCGTTTAACTCTATTGATGATATATTTATTTTTCTTTTCACAAGAGTGTATGTAATGTGTGTTTTTTCAAGGCTTTTCCTCGGTGGGTCTTTATCTCCACTATCATATGAGCCTCCAACTGATGTTTTTCTTGTATCCATTCCTCTGGTTCTATTCTTCATTCTCGATGGAGTGCTTCTTTGGGATGTTGTTGGCGAATTGGGATTTTTACTTGTTTTTTCTCTACCATGCTATATGTGTCCTTCATTTGTGTTGTTTATTTCTCCCGTGTCGTTTGAAATTTGGTAGGCCGCTAATTCTTGGAGATCCAAGTTATCTATGGAACACATCCTACTAATGTTATTCCTAAGTTCCGTATTAGAATTATTTTCTTGTGTATCAATGAAAGAGCCTTGTAGTACTTATATTCCTTGGACCACTGGAATTGTTGATCTTCATGACCCAGTGTATTCAATGTGTCTCCATAAAACAAGTCATTTTTCTTTCCAGACATTATTTTCTATTTTTGACAAAAGGTGGTGCTACTATCGATACTTACAACTTGGAATATTTTATTTTATTAAATTCTACCACATATTGCCTTGATAAACCGATAAATCATAGATCATGATTTCAATGTCATCGGCTTACATGAGATTTGGATTTATTGAGACCTTTAATAGATGTGTTATGCATTAATAACGACATTATGTTTATACGAGTGGTGGTTGACGTGGGGGGGGATAATAAATGTGATGGGGAAGTGGTGATGTGATATTATGATGGAAATAAAATGTTAAGTATGAAGGTGTGAAATGATGTATGGAAGTGTGAAATGCAGAGTTGTAGACCTACATGCTTGTGAATGTGACTTCGGGAAAGGGTGAAGAGGTCCGCTTTGGGATTGCAAATGTGATTAAGTGTTTAAGAGGGATGCATACTTGTGGAGTTATGAACATGAGAACTCAAGCAAAAGACTAATGGGAAGTGTGTGAATCTGCATCCACTTTGGTGGAAAATTTGACTAAGTATCTAAAAAAAATGGAAAATAAAAAATGAGCAATGTCTTTTGGTGGGTGTGGGGTTTCGGACCTGGGACTTCAAGAAAGTTTGACTAATTCTATGCATATTTGAATCCACATTTTTTAAAAATGACTAAGTGCTCAGAAATTTTTGATAGGAGAGAAGAAAAACAAAGGAAAATAAGCAAGGAAAAGCGTAAGGTAAATCCTAAGAGTGGCTTAATGAAAACACCAAACTAATAAAAAAATATGGATCAACAGTATTCAAGGAATAATTGCACACTATTCTACACAACTTTAAAATGATAAAATCCTTGACCTTGATGGATGGAAAATGGATTTCTATCTATGTTTCTTGGATATTATGAGAGGCTATATGTTGAAGGTTATAGATGAATCTAGATCCTATGGGAGGATTCTAGCTCCTTTTAATGCAACATTCATTGCTCTCATCCAAAAATTAGACAATCATATTTATTTTTACGAGTATAGGCATGTGTCCCTGTATAATTGCATATATAATATTATTGCAAATATCATAGCAAGAAGAGTCAAAATATTTCATTCTAAGTCCATTTCTGGTGGACGATCTGGTTTTCTTGAAGGTAGGGAGATACATGAGGCAATTGGAGTGGATAAATGAGGTCTTCATTCCATCGAAACCAAGAACCTTAAGACAATGGTAGTAAAGATATATGTATCAAAGGCATATCATCATGTTATTTAGATTCACTTAGAGTGAATGCTCATTCATATGGGTTTTTTGTGTTCCTTTTGTGAACTAGGTGATGAGTTGTATCACCTTTGTTTCTTTCTCTATTTTAATTAAAGGTCCAGCCAAATATTTCTTTAGACCAAAGAGGGGGTTAAAACAGGATTTTCCCTATCTTCCCTACTCTTCTTGATTGTTGTAGAAAGTTTGAGAAGGGCCCTTTTGGATGCTAAAATATATGGTACTTTCAAGGGAATAGAGATAGGTAGTTCCTTTTATTTATCTCATCTTCTCTTTTTTGATGGAATTCTATTATTTTGTGATGGGACTAAAAGTTAGGTGAAAAAAATAAGAGAGACAATGGACCTATATTGTTCAACAACATGTATGATGATAAATATAAGGAAATCTACTATCTCTTTTGTGGGCATTCCAAAAGAAGATAGGACTTACTTTTCACATTTATTTCCATACTTGGAGGTTGAATTGGATTCAAGATTGAAATATTTAGGGTTCTTGTAAAACCTCGTGATTATCAAAAAAAATATTGGAGATGGTTGAGTGAAAAAGTGGAAAAGAGAATTAACATTTGGTGTCATCGATGGCTTTCTAGAGGTGGAAAACTTGTTATGTTATAGAAGTAATACATGTGTACTAGATGTCTATGGTGTGGATTCCTAAAGGTATTTTGAAGGGGATTAGAAGGATCATTTTTGGGTTTATTTGGTCATGGTACAGGGAGAAAAGGGGGATCTAATTGGTGAGTTGGAAAAGGTTGGTAATCCCAAAAAAATTGGGATGTAGAGCTCTAGAAAACATCTTCCTTTTCTCCAAATCCTTAGTGGCTAAGGCATTTGGAGACTCATTCAAGATAAGGGATTATGGTGTCGCTGGTAGTGGGTAGAAGTATATTCATCCCAATACTAAAGAGAATTGGATTCAAAGGCCTAAGAAGAATATTCAAAATGTCTCTATCATTTGGAAACTTGTTGTCTTACCCTTCCCTAGATGTTGGGAATGGAAGAAAGGTTACAGTTGGTGAAGACCCCTGGAGGGGTTGTGGTGATGGTTTTAGAATTCTAGTTCATATGGTCTAGGGGTTTAGGAACAGAGGATACTTCTATTTCATTCAGACTGCCTACCAAAAAATGTTCACTATTTGGAGGTAGGAATGGAAATAAGCTTATGAGTTTGTCTTTGTAAGAGAGGATGCAGAGATATGGGGCTCCTATCTCTTAATTCTTAAGTTTATCTTTGTTTGGATCAAATATGAAGAGGAAAAATTGATTTGGCCATTGAATCCATCTGGAAAATATAATCCAAAAATGAGTTATCAAGCATCAAGTTCAGAGGGTGAAATGGGATATAGGTTTGGTGGTGGAAGAAAGTGTGGAAATTGAAATGTCGATCAAAGGTGTGTATATTTTTTGTGGTTGTTTCCCAATAATAAGGCACTAATTTGGGATGCACTATAAAAAAGGAATACTGAAGACCCTGGGAGATGTACTTTATGTTGTTGTAATGAAGAAAAAAATGATCACTTAATCATGTATTGTTCTTATTCTTAGCAGGTTTGGAAGGAAGTGGAGTAGATAACCGGGATCAGTAATGCATGAAATGGTCAAAATATTTAGGAGGTTCTAAAGGCATGGTGCATATATATGAATTTCAAGGCTTATAAGGCTTTAGTTGTGATTATAGCATGGGGTATATGGGTTTCCAGGAATGCCAACCTCTTTAAATGGAATCATTTTCCTTTATTGTAGAGTGCATCCCAAGGGATCAAGATACTAATTTTTTTTAATTAAGTAAAGATAGAGAAACTTATTAGGCAAATTATTGAGAAAAAAATTGATACTTCTATATTTTTATGGGGATTCTCAAGGAGATGATCAGTCTTATGGGGTTGGGGGTGTAATTTATCTAAAGCACTCTTATGTATTGAAATTCAACACGGGGTTGGGGCATGTGTAACGCCCCACTTTTTGACTTTCAATAGTTAAAATACATTATGTCCTATCTTGTTATTTATTTTCTTATGTCTATTGAAATCAACTAGACTACTAGAAATATATTATCAGGACATGTGAACCTACCTATATGTGGAATTTATATACAAGTTTATTGTTTATGTTGTTAAGGATGATAGTTATATGATTTCCTTTAAGCATGAAAATTTAAAAGGGGAGTTATGGTATATGGATACCAATTCGATTGATATTGTGAATGGATAATTGGTGCAACGCACATGGTAAATAAACTTATTTTTTTACATTAATAGTCAATTGGTAACATTGTAATAGCATGAAAACAATTATTTGGTTATGCATGATCTTCTATTATAATAAACCAACCTATAGGTTAATGGGCTAATCAATAGAAAAATAATTGTAGCACTGAAGTAACATTGATGTCATGAACATCAAAAGAGTAATGATATTTTATTAAGCATTAGCTTGTGATTTAATTATTAGTTCAAAATATTATTATGATATGTAGAGAAGTGAAAGTTTTATGAGAAGCATTGTTTCCTAGACTGGTTATTTGATGGCATAACTTTAAAAACAATAAAAGCAACACATTTTGGTCAATGATAGGATGTCCATCGTTTATCCTCCAAAACCTGAAGTCATGGGAGGGTCATCTTAAGCCATGCTATAATAAACGTGTGATTGTGACTACTAGTTTTCCATGGGGGAAGTTAGGTAGTTATATTTATGGTTCCACTTACGGGTTATATATGGAGTTAGGTCAATATAAACTATGCTCTAGCAAATTGCAACAAAATAAAGGATAGGATGTGGAAGATAGAAATAGTTTAGGGAGGAAGGATAATTAGACGTAAGTTGAGATTGTTGCTTGGGGATTAGATGTGCCACTCTTATTTTCTTACTTGGTCTTAACGTGATTAGAACACTTGTTTTGATTCACTTTTGATAATTTAAATGTGAATATCAATGATTAATGAATTATTGTAATTTTGTTAGTTAATATCACTAAATGATGTATTTACTTGATTAAATATCTTGCATGTTTTGTGGTGAACATATAGAAACTATGCATTAGAGACAGTGATTGTTTATCACTAGTACATGTGCAAGATATGTGTATGCTAGCTACTTATACATACACTATGAATGCACATTAGTACAATTACTTGATGTATTAATTACTAAACTAGGTTATTAACTATTTAATTAATGTTTTAATGATTATGGAAATTATATTGAATACATAAATATCTAGTAGCATTGAATACCCTTCTTGTCTTTGATTATTGGTTGGTACAATAAATTAAATGAGTATGGTGGGCTGCCATAAATTTAGGAGAAAATTGTTGAGTTTCATTTATAAATGGCGTTGTCTAACAATTCTACATTTTTTCCCTCCTCGCCGAAATCCGGCAACATAAATCCACATGAAATCACAACTTTTTGTTGTTTAAATTGCATTTTTTAATGCAAAAATGGATTCAGCGTGCTGAAAAATCCCTGGAGCACTCGAATTATACAGATTTAACCACTCAATTCTGCAAATCCAATAATATCTCGCTGGATTTTGGGCAAATATCCCCAGAAAAAAATGCCAAGAAAAGGGGGAAAACGTAGCACATTTAGACTATGACTTTATAAATTAGTGTGAGAAGAAAGACTTTGCATTCTATTTTATTGTTATTTTATGTAATTAATTTATTATTTTATTTTAATTAATATTTTCCCTAAAATTGTTAGGATATTTAGACACTTAGGAGTTAGTTAAGATCTACTTGGTCTAATGTGTCATTAGGTAAAAGGGTGTTTCTTTAGTATGCATTTGTAGTTAGGAAATCTGACTGTCACGATATGTTCCCAACATAGAGTGATCTGACGGTTCATATTCTCCTCGATCTTAATGGCTATATTTATTTGTGTCTTAACACTTGATTGAGCCATGATCTCTATTTAAATAGCATGGAGGTTCATTTGTCGATGATCGATTGTGAGAAACGCTCTTGTAAAATTTCTTTGTAATCTTTTTCTTTTACATTAATAAATTTCTCCAAGTGGTCGTGTTAGTTGGGGTCATGGTTGTTTCCCCGTAGGGGTTTTACCACATCAAAATATCGATGTGTTGATATTTTATCTAGTTGTATGAGTGGTTACTAAAGGTGTTCATCCTATTTTGGAATACCAGCTTTTTCTAGCATGGTATCAGAGCTTGTTTGAAGAATCGCTCTTGTTGTAGATCAAGATCGTGAAGCCGAGTTGCATCATATCTGGTTTATACCATTTTCATACATTTTTGGGCTGGGAGGACTATTCCATTGCATTTGGAGCGCTCATTTCAGTCAGGAAAATTTTTCGTTTCACTTGAAAAGGTTTTCGTTTTCCCAAGATATGGCCATTTCAGTCAGACCTTGAGGTATAAAGCCTGAATACGCCCTTTTTAAATTTGTGCAGACTATTATTTCGGTTTTATATTTTTTGTTTCTAGGTTTCTACTCTTTTGGATCATTGTATGCTCTTTTCCCCATTCCATATGCGATCTCGGAAAATAAGAAACAGATCAGAAAAAGTGCATTTTCTGAGTAAGCTAACCGAGATCTAACTATTGTTGTCATTGAAAAGCGAAAATTTTATCTTGGGTGAAAAGAGTTTTTATGAGCACGCTCTCCAAGGTATCCTTCTAGAACAATAACAACAACAATCCTCCTTATAAACAATACAATATGTTTCACTACCTCACTTGGTTAAAAGTTGTCTGATTAAGTAAAAGGTCTTGAGTTCAAGTCTCGTTTTTGTTACTTTTTTTTTTAAATTTCATGCATCCATTGTAAAGTGTGTTTCACTTCAAGTATAAAAGTGAATCACTATAAGTAGTTTTATTTTAAAGTTATTTATTTTGCATGGAACTTTCTTTTATAAAGTAACTTCATTGTAAAAGTGATCCCCGCTTCTTTTTATAAAAGTGGGTCACTTCATAAAAAAACTTATTTGTAAAAGTGAGGTTATTTGTGTTAAAATATTCGATGTGTTCGTTTTACCATAGATAATATCACTATTATCACCCAACCATAGGCACGCAACCACCCTCAAGCACCTTAACCTTTGACAAAATTATTCTGGAAATCCATACTAGAACCAACAGATAAACCATAGTGTTACACATTATTTTTTTCACCCTCATGATCATTAATGATGTAAACCTATATGTTGCCTTCAGAGAAGTCAGTGGCCTGAATTCCTGAAGAAAGAATGGAGAAGAACTTTCCTTGAGAGAAGAAGTTGTGTTTTCCTCTGTAAAAACCCTATTTTGGAGGATTTCCATGGGTCGTGCCCTAGCTATAGTGCAGCCTGTGGAAATCAGGCATTTTTTCATCCTAGCTATGGTGCAGCCCGCGGAAATCCTCCAAAATAGGGTTTTTACAAAATTTAAATGTCGCTTCCTTATGTATTTGTTGTTCATGTTTCCCTTCGGTGCTCTTGTGATACTGATCCTGCAGTGAGACACAAACCAATCAAAGTGAAGGCAGTAGAAGTATATTCAATGATTACCTATGAATATGATCAAGGAATTATGCAATAAAATAAAGGTAATTATATGGGAAAGAAGCATGCCACTATATTATATTAAATAATAGGAAGAGAGATTACAACCGGATGCCTTGATGTCGTAAGATTCCTTCCAACGGTTCCTTTCTTCCCAAACACTTCTTGCTCCAAGGATTCTGAGACCATGGATCTGATATCTATCTTGACAAAGCAAATCTCAAAGCCAATCTAACCAAGCTAACAAGCTCAATAACTTTCCAACCCAATCAAGCTTAATCCCAAGCCAAGCTAACTTTCTCCATGAGAGATCCTCTTCTTTTATAACCTGAAGAGGATAAGGTGAGGAGGTTAGGATGATCCCACTAAATCATGAAAGCGAGTAAGATCCAAACCATTCGGAGGCCACCTCACCATAGAAGCTTCTCCTTATAGAACCATCGAGAAAATGATTATTTTTCCCACGTACGAAGGCCATCGCGACCTAGCTATAGTGCAGCTTGTGGAAATTCCACGCCCTAGCTATAGTGCACCATGTGGAAATCAGGCATTTCCGCACCCTAGCTATGGTGCAGCCCATGGAAATCCTCCAAAATAGGGTTTTTACAGAGGAAAACACAACTTCTCTCAAGGAAAGTTCTTCTCCCTTCTTTCTTCAGGAATTCAGGCCACTGACTTCTCTGAAGGAAACAGATAGGTTTACATCATTAACGATCATAAGGGTGACGAAAATAATGTGTAACAGAGAGCCCCCCAAAGTATGAAGTTAGAACAGAGTGATAGCTAAAATACTTTTTCTAGTGTCTGTAGGGAACACGGAACACGTCAGTCGGAAACCTATCAACAAACAAGGCAACACAGTACAATAATACATCATCACTGAGGTAGGCATTCCCATACTCAAAATACAAATGACTCAAAGCATAAATGTCGACATGCGAAGATCCATGTCAAGTAAGACAGGTCATGGCCACCAAACATACACCGTGGATCCATGTCATTATGACTCAAAATTGAACATAGCCACCAAAAATACATTGTGGATCTATGTGTTAAAGACTCAAATTTGAACATAGCCACCAGACATACAATGTGGATCTATGCACCAGTACAATCTGAATATACTCTGACGCAACCTGAATATTGTCAGAAAAGATCCAAGGTCTTCATCTCCACCATTCTATAGTACGAATATAACCATGCGAATGCATGTACTGAAGTCGAACACGATAGAAACCACTTGATTACTGGTCATTAATGAATACCATTAACAAGTGCAAGGGAAATCACCATTAATGTCAATGACTCCCAAGGTACACTAGTACAATC
The DNA here is from genome assembly GCA_009831015.1 of Picea engelmannii. NCBI lineage: Eukaryota > Viridiplantae > Streptophyta > Pinopsida > Pinales > Pinaceae > Picea > Picea engelmannii. Next base: position 207,212 of record ML809008.1, read on the forward strand.
CAACGAATGTGAATTAATGAGCTGAAGTCGAACACTCAGCGGAATCTCTCGATCAGGGGTCAATAACGAAAACCCACTATTGAAAGCGAGGAAACCTACCATTCTTGAATGCAAGTTCCAAGGTACCAATTATTTTCTAAGTCTAATTCCTGGATAATGATTTGAAGTTGACAGGAAAAGACTTGTCACAGGAGGGCCTTAATGTATCCTCAATCAATGACATGAAACAAGTAACAATATTTGATGTAGATCAGAGTAACAAATGATTTAGGACTGACTCAAGGATGGTCGATGCAATATAAGGCATGAGGACTGCAGAAGTGGTCGACGCAATAGAAGGCTTTCTGGGTTGAACATATCTTTGAACATATTGACGACACGACAACTGTCTTGGAAACACTGACTCAATAACAGGGATCACAGACCAATTTGTAATCTTATAAAGGAGTATGATCAAGAGATAAGAGGATTTTCCAACCTAAACACAAAGTGAGTGAAAGGGTATCAGGTTCAAAAATTGACTCTTCCATAGAATATAGGTTTATACACATTTCTTTCCCAATTTTTCCCCCACCATTTCTGGCGAGTACCTCTTTATTTTTACGCAAGCTTGAGGAGGATAACATATTCTTGTAAATGTAATCTCATCCTTCGGACGTGTCACTCAGAGTATGGTTAATGAATCCTAGGAAGGAGTGGTTCGGTCCCATATGGGCCTTTCGATGTTTGTTTAACGAGTCCAAAGAAGGAAAACTCAGGGTTTTTTCATGTTTATAGAGTCTGAAAAACACTTAAAGAGAACTCTCTCAATTCCTTTTTCGTAAAGTAGTCTGATGAGATTGAAAAGGAGATAAACTATTTCTCAACAGACGTTTTCTTCAAATACTTTAACAAGCGTGAAAAGAACAAGGTCGCTCATCAATCTTTTCATGTTTAGAGAGTCTGAAAAGAGCTTAAAGGGAACTCGAGGGGGTTATTTTTTCGTATAACCTTTACGAGTCTGAAAAAGTGATAAAAGTATACTCGGTTACATACTCATTAATTTACGAGCATGAGAAAGAACAAAGACTAAGATCAGTAACTTATTCTCGTGTAGTTACGAGCATGAGAAAGAACAAAGACTAAGCTCGATAACTTATTCTCATGTATTTACGAGAATGATAAAAAACGAAGACTAAGCTCGGGATTGTTTTCATTTTTACGCAAGATTTAAAACAAAACAAAACTATGCTTGAACCTAGTTTCATTTTTACACAAGCTCAAACCAGAGGAAACTATGCTTGAGGTAGGTGATTTCATTTTTACACAAGCTTGAACCATAGAAAACTATGCTTGGACCTCCCAACACATAACACAAGGATGGTTGGTACTTAGCCCCCAGCCTAAGAAACTAACGACTTAACTTCAGCATGAAGTCCATAGGCTGAGGCAAATGCCCCCCAAGCTTCGTTTCATCCAACTGCAAAGGAGAATTAAAAGAAGCTTCAAATACTAGACGAAGCACTTGACTCGAACAGAGAGGGGGAACAATCTGTTTCATTTTTAAATGAGCTTGACACAGGAATAAGAACTATGCTCGTGAATCCAGGTTCAATCCCCGGACCTTTGTTTCATTTTTTAACTATCTTGACACAGAAACATGAACTATGCTCGTAACCTTTGTTTCATTTTTTAACGAGGTTGCCACAGAGACGCAAAAAACTATCCTTGTAACTGGTTTCATTTTTTAACGAGCTTGAAATCAAAAACATGCTCAATTCTGGTTTTGATCATGGCTTCCAAGAGGACAATGCTCCGGAAGGACACCATGTCAAAGGACAAAACTCGGTCATGGCTTCCAAGAGATCTTAACTTGATGGAAGAAACACACTCTCGAAGGAACACATGTCAAGGGCCATGATAGGGGTAAAGAGATCAAGTTCTAAAATATCGATCGAAGAGATCACCATGTCAACTACTGGATCCAAATCATCATAAGTTGAAGTCATGGGAGACAACGCCACATAATTTACCTATGGCAGGGGCGATAAAGTCTGCATATAAGAACCACTAAGGGAGGTAATCCAATTAGGACCAATGAATGAAAGTTGATCAATAGTCACAATTCTTCGATCATGAGGGAAAGATATCACGCAAAAAAGAGTGGACACAATATCTTTCATGGCATAGACATAATCTCTCCCAAGGAGTAAACCAAAATCCAAGGGGTCTTGGACTACCATGACATCAATAAAGATAGTTTTCCCTCCCAAAGTTACAGGAAACTGAGGAAGTGTCCCTAAAGGTTGACTGGATCTTCTGTTAAAATTTAACAATTTTTGTGTAACCGGGGCAAGCTGAGGACAACCCAAAGCTTTCCAAGGAAAAGAGGACAAAATTTTAACGGACGCACCTTCATCTATCAACGTCTGAGGAACGCCCCGACCACAAACGTGCAGTGTAATCTGGAAAGGAATGTGAGAGGGAAGACGAGTTCTAGTTAGCACACCCCAATTAAAATGGATGGTCACATTACTTGGAGGAGGTTCCATGGGAAAAGGAGGAATACCCCCCGGCATGGTAGAGTCTGTATCAACGAGAAAAACGTGGGCAGTATCGGGTTTACTCTCGAGTGGGAGAGTAGGATCGACCGATGACGAGATCGGATTGACCACTTGGGTTGCATTCTCCAAGGGGATAATGGGGTCAATGCTTAGAAAAGGATCAACCTCTTGGGTTTCACTCTCTAACAGGAGAGTGGGATTGACCAAGGATGGGATTGGATCAACCACTTTGTCTACTGGTTCAACCAAGGACATGACCAGATTGACCACTTGATCAACCGAACTAACCGACGAGGGAACCAAGTTGATCATTCCATCAACTACAGGTGGGTTGAGAGAAAGCTTGCAATAAGTGATTGGAAGTTGAGGTTGTGAAACAGTCATGTCTTCCATGAATTTCAAGGCTTCTTCCATATGAGGGAAAAGATGAGTTAGATGACGCCCTTTGCATAACATACATGGGAACTTGTCTCTACTTTTCTTCTTCCCAACTATATTGTGACTTATCGACGGGAAGTCATCAACATGTTGTTCAAAGGCTAACGACGTGGGTTGGTGAGGGTGTGTAGACCATGCTTCTATAACCTTGGATAGACCAGGGCAATCCTTAAGAAGATGGCTACCCTTACAAAGCCTGCAAGGGTACTTGGGCTTACAGGTTGTTTGGGTGATCTTTACATCATCAACACTCCTAGCACGATCAACGGTAACTGGTTGTTTTCCAACATGTCTGGAAGTGGTTGCAAGTTTGGATCCTTGCTTATTTTTCTTCTTCCTATTCTTCCTTTTCTTCTTCTTCTTATTCATCGAGTCACTAGCTTGAGATATTTCACTCAGCGAAGAAGATGAAATGGAAGAAGACCTTGCAAGTGAAGAAGGCGAAGAAGATAGTACTGGTGAAGATGGTGAAGGATCAACATGAGGTTGATGTTCTTGGGGCGAAGTGCTTACAACCGAAGCACTTACTGCATTTGGGATTACCTGAGTGGAAAACAACCACACCAGCAATCCAATAGTGAGACCTGGAAGGCTCAAAGTAGCGATGTGAGGAGGACCAATGTTTCCATAAGAAGGAAAAACAAAAGGTTCCCTTGGAGCAAGGGTTCCTTCATTGGTCATTTTGGGAACTGATGCCATATAAAACAAATCCAACCTAGAGTCTTCTATGGAAAACAAACAGCACATGCTAAAAATCTAGGAAGCAAGCAAACAAACAAAACCTTCTCACAATGAGCACACTAGTTGGTGATGAAATCCAACGTCGCGGGAACAAAGTAATAAGGGGCTGAGATAGAGCAGGTGGAAAAGTTACATTGATGACCTTCTTAACGGACTTACACCCTGGTGCAAGCTCCCACACATAGACGTGGGTATACCCTCCAAGGAGCCCAATTGAGTTTGGCCACCATCGATTCCAGGTACCATGAAGACTTGCCCCTCCACAGTCACCTTGTGTAAATACCCTAAAGGGATAGGGCACTAAGGTTACCAATCACTATAGTGATGCCTGGGGGAACATTCGACAGTCCGATCCACGCGCAAGGGCAGGGTATCTAGCCCAAAATCAACTTGAAAGTCTTCCACTCATCATTGTGGGTATACCTCTCAAGAGACCCCCATAATATGTGCAACCTCTACATCAATACCAACAAAGCAGGGTGAGTAACTCTGTCAGTCTCAATGCAACCTCATGATTGACCCTTGTGTTAGAAGGGATTCCCAGGACAAAATGTAATAAGTGGATTTAACCGATCCCTAACTCAAGATTCTATGTTTGTTTTCAACTTTGGAAAGTTATCTTTCACACCTATTCCAAAGCCCTACAACTAATCTAATGTAGGTTTGCTACCAGAAACTATAAAAAATGTCTAATCAATTTTTTTATAAGCACTTTATTTTATGGTTGTTGTTACTCAAGAGGAAAATGGCGTGAACAATATGGTGTTTTGACCGACTCGAAAGTTATGCAAAGAGATGAAGATGCAATCTTTTAAATTCGATGAAAGCTATGCTCTGAGAAGGAGAAAACATTTATCATTCCCAGATGCCCAATGTCCCAAAATTTACTAAACTCACCAATATCAAGATTTTCAAGAAATGAGACAAATAGACTGTACACCAAAAATTTAAGACCAAAAATCATGCAATTTCACTACTTCAAATGCAAATATGCCCCCAATCTAATTCAAAGAAATAAATAAGATTTTTGTTTCAAAGATAGCTAAAAGCAATAGCAAATCACTTCAAAACAAAAAAACAACCCAAACAAAGTTTCTCTTTTACCACGAGTTATTCAGAAAAAAGAAGTGTTATTTTCACTAAACAAGGCTTTGTAACTGAAAGACACTCAAAGGAAGAGATCAAATCTTTCAAAAGAAAACAAAGCAAATATGGATAAAATCAGCTCAAAAACTATCAAGTGGATTGTAAACTAATCATAATCAAACCCAAAAATTCACCCCAAAACCAAATCCAAGGTCTGGGTAAGGAAAACCATCAAAAATCAAGAATTTCACAATTTCCACAGGCTGGAAGACTAGCACAGTGCAGAAATCACTGATTTCCACGGGCCAGATATGAGTAGGGTGTGGCGTTTCTGCACTGGTTAAAATAGGTAGGGCACGGAAATCCTAATTCGTCGCATTGTCCCTCAAATCAGGGTGCGGAAATCAAACAAAAATGGAAAAACTTAAAAGTGAGAAGGTTTTCCAGTGAAGTTTAACAGTCAAAGAGTCAAGCTAGATCTTCCACTAACTCGAAAAGCAGAAACCAAGTAATCAAAGAAAAAAAAAAGGAAAACTAGGAAAAAATTCTATTACCCAGTGGAGTCGCTAATTTTGTTATCGGGTAAATCGATGAATGCGGACATAGACTAATCCCCCTATATCCACCTAGATCTAGAAAAAAACACGACAGGACATGGCGCTTTCCCTAGGCTCTAATCATCAAATTTACTACCGAACAAAAGACGATAGACATACCTTTAAATGTCGCTTCCTTATGTCTTTGTTGTTCCTGTTTCACTCCGGTGATCTTGTGATACTGATCCTGCAGTGAGACACAAACCAACCAAAGTGAAGGTAGTAGAAGTATATTCAATGACAACCTATGCATATGATCAAGGAATTATGCAATAAAATAAAGGTAATTCTATGGGAAAGAAGCATGCCACTATATTATATTAAATAATAGGAAGAGATATTACAACTGGATGCCTTGATGTTGTAAGGTTCCTTCCAACAGTTCCTTGCTTCCCACACACTTCTTGCTCCAAGGATTTTGAGACCATGGATCTGATATATATCTTGACAAAGCAAAGCTCAAAGCCAATCTAACCAAGCTAACAAGCTCAAGAACTTTCCAAGCCAAGCTAACTTTCTCCATGAAAGATCCTCTTCTTTTATAAGCTAAAGAGGATAAGATGAGGAGGTCAAAATGATCCCACTAAATCATGAAAGTGAGTAAGATCCAAACCATTCAGAGGCCACCTCACCATAGAAGATTCTCCTTCTAGAACCATCGAGAAAATGATTATTTTTCCCATGTATGAAGGCAGTCGTGACCTAGCTATAGTGCAGCTTGCGGAAATTCCACGCCCTAGCTATAGTGCATCCTGCGGAAATCGGGCATTTATGCACCATAGCTATGGTGCAGCCCACGAAAATCCTTCAAAATAGGCTTTTTACAGAGGAAAACACAACTTCTTCTCTCAAGGAAAGTTCTTCTCCCTTCTTTCTTCAGGAATTCAGGCCACTGACTTCTTTGAAGGAAATAGATAGGTTTACATCATTAACGATCATGAGGGTGACGAAAATAATGTGTAACACCTAGTTGCTAACTGCAACAACAACTCAAGACAAGTAGATCGTTTCTTATCCAAGGGTAGCATACAAGAGATAGAGTCTCCATATCCACAGAACAAGTACCATACACAACTACAGTAGCTGCAGTTGCACTGCTCTCTCAAACTTGTGCCATACTTAGCAAGAATATCACTAAGAGTATTACCAAGAATATCACCAAGGGTTTCACCAAGAATATCACTTAGAGAGAGACCAAGACCAAGAGATGGCCATACACCCTTATTCCTCCTTGCAACTACAACATCTCCATACACCCTTATTCCTCCTTGCAACTGCAACATCTCCATACACCCTTATTCATCTTTGCAGTTGTAGTTGCAGCTGCAACTGCAGCTCTCCACAAGACTTGTGCTCTGACTGGGTATACAAATGAGTTAAAACGTCCTTTATTTATATTAATCTATCCAGTGACTTTTTTGGATGGTCCGACCTTACTTTCTTGTAATTATATTTTTTGTTTATCTTTTTCCTATGGAGTCAAATTTTCTTTCTAGAATATAATATTCTAATATTATTTATTCAGTTAGCTCGACTTGTATTCTAGGGTTTTCACACATTTGTTTAGGATTTCCCTTGCTTCCAAAATATTCCATTCTAGTTAAAGGTTACACATGGAGTTTAATACCGTCGTAGCTACCGTAACATCAACACTCCCTCCTAGCTAGGGAGGTATTAATGGTAATGATCTTGAGCACACATAGACCATTCTTCTTGTAGCATCATCATAGCCACACAGGATATCTCATGGAAATGTGGATTAAGTCATGAGAATCATCATCAATCAGTATCATCTGATAGCATCATGGCATCAACATACATCATTGTTTGCATCATCTCTTGAGGCCATACTTCATCTGAGTAATCGAGCATGATGTTGAATAAGTCATGTGTTGAACTCAGTGCACTTAGTGGAGTGTATCGCATGAGTCACCTACTCAACAAAGTGATGCAGGGATTGTTATTCTAATCCAAACATACAAACATACGTCCTAGAATAATAGTTGTCCCAACAGATGTTGAAAGCCCCGCAATGGGATACAAGGACCATAATTCTAATTCGGACCTACGTCCTAGAAGAATTTCAGTGTTGAAATCCATGCCATGGGCTACAAAGACCATTCCTACAGGAATGTCAGTTTCAGACTATTTCTTATAGGTTCATATGTACCATAGAGATCAATCTCTACCCATATGCCTTAGAAAATATCGGTCATGTATCAACCACCCTAATCAGGACGTCATGTCCTTAGGGGGAGGACTATTCAACCTAATCGGGCCAATAATTTTTCCTCAAGAGAATATCAGTCATGAACCATTTTCCTAATCGGGCCACAATCTGTGCCTTAGGAAAATAATATTCCATAATACGTCATCAATATGTCAACCTGGACCATTCTCCACAAGGAGAATGTCTTTCCACCAGTAATTTTTTCTACCTAAACCATTCTCCGCCTAGAGAATGTATGTCCACTAGCACACTGACTGTCCATCTAGCTAGAAATCATCTCCAATACTAGTGGTAGTCTCCATGGAAATCATATTGTACCATATAGTTGCTACAATTCTATCCAATAGAACACAACTGTGTCTATCCATATTATTACACAACTACTGTCTAGTGGTACACAACCACTCCTAGTAGCACACAACTACTAACCAGTGACACACAGTCACTACTAGTGGAATACATCCACCACAGTAGCATACAACTACTGTCAAGAGACATAAAATCTCCACAGTAAGCAAATCGTATCATCTGATATCATCATGCATCAACAGTGTCATCGACTGCATCACCTCTAAGCCATACTAGCATGATGTGAATGCATCATATCTAAGTTGTATTGGCATGATCTAGAGTATCAACTACATCATATCTAAGTCATACTAGCATGACATATCTAGCATTATGTCAATGCATCATATCTAAGTTGTACTCACATGATGTATATCAGTGCCTCATTGTGTCATCTCTAAGTTGTATGATCATCTCTAATACGTACTATCATGGAATATCTAGCATGATGCCAATGCATCATATCTAAGTTGTATGCCACATCTAATTTGTACTCACATGATCATATCTAGCATGACATGATCCCCCTGCATCATCTCTAAGTTGTATGGTCATCTCTAAGTCATACTAGCATGACATATCTAGCATGATGTCAATACATCATATCTAAGTTTTATGTCACATCTAAGTTGTACTCGCATGGCCATAACTAGCATGATGCAGTTCATGAGCATCGTCTCTAAGTTTTACTAGCATGAACATAACTAGCGTGATGTCAATACATCATATATAAGTTGTATGTCCATCTCTAAATTGTACTAGCACAATGCTCCTCGGGCCACTATTTCATCAACAACTCCAACTATCTATATCATATATGAGTTCTACTAGCATGATGCAAGCATCATCTCTAAGTTGTATGACCATCTCTAAGTTGTACTAGCATGATATAGATCCACAGTTGACTGACCATCCATGATGCCACATATCAGAGATCCCTCCCAACCAAGGAATTCATCTCCTCCATTTCAATAAAGGGAGAAATCTCCACGAGCCCCAGCTTGTCCCTCAAGTATGCAAACTTTATCTTAGACAAAGGCTTTGTCAAAATATCTGCAATCTGCTCATAAGTGGAGATATACTAGAGAACCACTTCTCCCCTCTGGACTTTATCACAGAGAAAGTAGTACTTGATCTCAATGTGCTTCGACCTTTCATGGAACACCGGGTTCTCTGAGAGATTCACAAAGATCTGGTTATCACAATATATCATAGTCGAATCCAACACCTGATCAAAGAGTCCAGAAACCAACTTACGGAGCCACAATTATTTTGTACAACCATCACAAGCTACAATATATTATGCTTCTGCAGTGATGAGTGCAAAAAAAAATTGTTTCTTGCTAGCCCATGATATCATAGTATATCCCAAACTAAAAAATACACCATAAGTACTTTTTCTATCATCTGCACTCCCTACCCAATCAGAATCATCAAATTCATGCAGTTGTACATCATTATCTCAAACCATATTTTCGCATCCCCCGAAGATATCTCGAAAATATGCTTTGCAGCTATCCAATGCTCATGTCTAGGTTCCACCTAGAACTATCTCAATATGTTCACAGCAAATAAATTAATGAGCCAAATAATTGTCGGTACAGAGACAAGTCTACTGGATCAGAATCAGAGTCTCTCAACTTCCTCATATTAGTCATCATGGGAGTTTCCATCGATTTGTAATCCATCATCCCAAACTTTTGAAGAATATTTACAACATACTTCCCTTGCCACAGGAATATTTCACCATGTTGTTGCTATACTTCTAGTCCCAAATAATAATGCATGAGGCCAAGATCCTTCATATCGAATTCAGAGGCTCACTCCCTCTTACACTGAATAATGAGAGGTTCTGCACCTCTTGGAAAATACAAGTCTCGTCATAGTCTTCTCCCTCCTACTAGGAGAACACTCTAGCCATGAATATTTCCTTGTATTTATCGATACATACAATTTCACATACATCATTTTTCATGATTGATATTCTTCCATCACAACTTCCTTCTATTTTATTTGCTTGACTGCTTCTTCAAAGGTGGAAGGTTTTGTAACTGGAATATGGTTTTGATTTCTTGCTTTCTTTGCTTCTTTTATAATTGATACTCAGTGAGACCATCTTCTTCACCATTGATGAAGTCATCTTCTCCATACTTGCAACTACCACTGTAGCTCTCTCCTAGAGTTATCACCTGTGACCTGCCTGGAAACTGAACAATAACAAAGGAAAATAGCAGACAACATTCTTCAACACTCTTTCAGTGTTTTGATCCATCATTCTTCCATAGTAACTTATTTGGAACAAACAAATACATATCCATGGTAGCCTCCATGAAATCTTGTAAGATAACCTTCCCGAGACAAGAACAACCAGTATAATAGAATTTTCATAAGAACATATCTATGGTAACAAGAATGAATAACAATTTCAAGATGATCAACATAGTATGATCAAGGTGAATTTCCCATGAGAAAAACAAGAAATATATCTCTAGAGGAGATGTTAGTTCATTTTGAAAACAAGTACAATAAGCATCAATATCAATATTATTCACATGCCATCAAGTATACCCAGCAGTAATATAACCTTTCAAAGATTGTTGTCACAACTATAGCAATTATCAAACTTGATATGTGCAAATCTTAACAATTTGATCAATCAAACCTGGAACCTGGAGCCTCAACTGTTTTTTCCTCTGAATGTACTAAATCCAAGATCATTTATTGGACAAGGTATCTTATATATTCCTTTCAAAACACACTCATGCTTTTTCTAGATTATATAACTTGAAAAGCGTATACAAGTGCATACCTTTGAAATCTTTGTAGCATCATCCAACTTGTCTTTCTAATATGAAACTAGACACCATCTTGTCGAGAACAAATTAGAAATAGAATCATAAGGTTCAATGATTAAAACAAGCAATAAACTTTGAAATTTCAACTTTGACCATAAGTCAACCTTTGACTTTGACTTTTACCAATCAACCTTTGACTTTCACCAAAAACTCAAACCTGACATTTTTTCTAGTTGAGGGTGCCAAGAGGTGCGCTAGTATAGGGTGCACTAGGATGTCAAATAAATATTCCAAACGCTTCACTTGCAGTGCCCGGAAGGTTAGGTTAGGGTTTTTTGCAGCTGCACAATCGAAAACCCTAGTTCTAGCTACTACTGGTGCCACAACGAGCTTAACAAAGAACTGCCACGCTACCTTCCAGTGGTTATACTATCCTGAAGGTGGTGTGGGCCCATAACCTGTTAAAATATTTTATGTGCTTATTTTACCATAGGAAATATCACTATTGTCACCCAACCATATGCATGCGGCACCCCCGAGCACCTTATCCTTTGACATAATTATTCTGGAAAGACATACTAGAACCAACAGATAAACCCTAGTTGTTAATTGTAGCAACAACTCAAGACAAGTAGAGCGCTCCTTCTCCAAGGGTAGCACACAAGAGAGAGAGAGTCTTCCTATCCACAGAACAAGTACCATACACAATTGCAGCAGCTACAATTGTACTACTCTCTCAAACTTGCACCATACTTAACAAGAATATCACCAAGAGTATTACAAAGAATATCACCAAGAATATCACTTAGAGAGAGACCAAGACCAAGAGATGACCATACTTCCTTATTCCTCCTTGCAGCTACAACTACAACTCTCCACAAGACTTGTGGTCTGACTGGGTGTACAAATGAGTTAAAACGTCCTCTATTTATATTAATTTGTCCAGTGAATTTTCTGGTTGGGTTGACCTAAATTTCTGGTAATTATATTTTTTTTTTATCTTCTTCTTGTGGAGCCAACTTGTCTTTCTGGAAGATAATATTCTAATATTATTTATTTTCCTAGGTCGACTTGTCTTCTAGGGTTTTCACACATCTATTTAAGGTTTTCCTTGCATCCAGAATATTCCATTCTAGTCAAAGGTTACACGTGGAGGTTAATACCTCCCACAGCTACCATAACATCAACAATTTGGAGGGGTAACACCATGTGGACCAACTTATACTTGCCACGTGGCTCTTTGATTATCGTTTATGTCATTTTTAAAAGGGCATAACTTTCACATCCGAAGTTCATTTTCAATGTCGTTTTTGTTTTTTTTTAAACTACCTAATTTTTTGAGATCTTTCCATCCATATCATTATTTTCAGTTTTTAAATCCATATTATCTACATATTTAATATGGATTCTTCCAATGATCTTTTACTTACGAGCACCAACTACTTCCAAGGGAAATCCCATATGGATTTATTAAAAAGTAAAGGCATGTACCAGATTACCTTGGGAAAGGAAAAAGAACCCATTGATGATGAAAATAAATTCAAATATTCTAATAGGAATCTAATCGGAATGTCCATCTCTCCTGATTTAAGGCTCCACCTTCAATAAATTGATGACCACGATGAAGCTTCAAAAAATATTGAATCTGTGTTTGGTAAACATAATATTATTCAAGGACATGAGTTAGAAAATCAGATATCGACTTTAAGTCCAAATGATTTTTCTTTCATTAAAGACTATCTATCTAAGTTTAAAACGCTTAGAATTTTATGTGAAGAGTGTAACATAAAGCTGGAGGAAGTGCGTTGCATCTATATTATTATTTTCAACCTAGGAAATGCATATTTTGTGTTTGTATCTACCTTCTATGCCATGAGAGAGTCTCTAGAGAAATCTTATTAAAAATGCACTCTTGAGTCCTTTTGTGATGCTTTTATTAGAGAGAAAGATAAGCTTGTACAACTTGGAGTGATCATCACTACAGGTACCTCCAAAAAAGCCTTAGTATCCCAATAGAAATATAAACACAAGAATCCCAAGAAGCAACATCCTCGCCACAACAACAAGCAAAATAAGGGTCCCAAACCCCCTCAGACAGCTTCAGCTCCTAATGGTGATAAAGGCACAAAATCTAAAACTAAGAAGACTGATAAAGATTGAAAATTTTTTGGGAGAGATGGCCATGATGAGTCCAAATGTTTCAAGAAGATGGAAGCTTTATAAGTAGCGATGAAGAAGCACAACATCAGTATTGATTCTACTTATTCTTCTTCGTCTCATGGACATGCACTTTCTTCTTCTGGTTTATCCTTCAATGCAACTTCTACTTCTTCTTCTAATGAGTGGCTTATTGATTATGGAGCATCGTATCATATGGCTAAGGAGAAATCCATATTTTATACTCTAAATGAATGTAACACCAAGAAAATATTTTTTAGTGATGATAGATATCTTAGTGTTGTAGGATCTGGAACAGTTCAGGTAGATAATGGTCATTTCAATGATGTATTATGTGTTCCAAGTATTTCATGTAACCTTCTATCCATATATCAAATCACTCATTTAGATGAAGGTAAAACTGTAGAGTTTTCACCTCACCAAGTTGTAATCAAGAATCTAAAAGATCCTTCACATGTTCTTTCAACTGAAATTGTTGATGATATTACCAGATTGTACAAATTTTACAACTTTGGGTCATCATATTTTCCATCAATTTTTGTTGCTCATAGTGATAACATGAGCAAAATTTGGCATCAGGGATTTGCGAATCTAAACTATCGCTCATTATAGAAACTATGTAATCAAAAGATGGTGACTGGTCTTCCTCTTGTTTCATGTAGAGATGGTGTTTGTGTTGGTTGTGTTCTCGGAAGACATCATCGTGCCAGTTTTGACAAACGTGCCTCTTGGCACACCTCAGGCCCTTTGAAACTTGTTCACAGTGACTTGTGTGGTCCACTCTATTATCCTTATTTTTTTGGAGTGCAAGTATTTATTAATTTTCATTGATTACTTTTCCAAACATACTTGCGTTTACTTCTGAAAAATTAAGAGCAAAGTTTTTGACAAGTTTTTGGCCTACAAGGACCTTGTAGAAAGCAATTTGGACATCAAATTCAAAGGTTAAGAACATATAATGGAGGTGAATATGTGAACAATAATTTTACAAGTTATTGCACTACACAGGGCATCCAAATGAAACACATTGTTCCATATGCACCTCAACAAAATGGTGTTGCAAAGAGAAAGAACCGCACATTAAAGGAAATTTACAATTGTATGATCCAATCTAAGGGATTAATTCTGAATTATTGGGAGGAAGCCATCAATTGTGAAAATTACATAGTAAATCACACTCCCACAAAGGCTCTTGAAAATATAACATCGGAAGAAGCAAGGACTAAAATTAAACTAGATGTAATTCATTTTTGTGTATTTGGAAGTATAGCATAGGCTCACATTCCTGATGAGAAAATGAAAGCCTTGCATCCTAAAAGTGAGAAGTGAATTTTTTTTGTTATTTTGAATATTTCAAATGTTACGGACATCTTCAACCACTTGTAATGAAATTATTATTAGAAAAGATGTTAAAATTGATGAAAATCTCTTAGCCTGTGAACCTAATTCGATGATTGTGCCTTATTTCGACCTGTGATCCATCTTCGGTGTTTGTGTCTTATTTTGTTCCTATTATAGTTTCTTCTTCAGATGATGACAATGAGGATGAAAATCCACCTCTGCTTGTTCACCGTCCTCCAGATCATTCCATTGAACATGAACCAGCACCAGCACCACCGCTTCCCAGATGGGCCTGTTCAACACGAGAAGCAGTTGGTGATCTTGTTGGTGATCCTTCATATCAACGTCAGACACATTCACAGTTCCAGCGAGCCTCTTCTCTTTTGGCTCAAGTTTTAGAGACTTGTGATCCAAAGAGACATTTTCAGAAGCTTCAAGTCATCCATATTGGGATACAACAACGAATGAAGAGTATTGTTCTTTAATGGAAAACGATACTTGGGATCTTGTACCTCTTCCAAAAGGAAGAAAACTTGCTAGATGTAAATGGGTCTACAGAACTAAGTATGCATCATATGGAAGTGTTGAAAGGCACAAGGATTGATTAGTTGCCAAAGTATTTTCTCAAGTTGAAGGAATTGACTATAGTGAAACCTCTTCCCCTGTAACCAAAATGAATTCTATTTTCCTTGTTCTTTCCCTTGTTGCCTCACATAAATGGGAGGTCCATCAAATTGATGTTAAATCCTCCTTCTTGCAGGAGAATTTGAAAGAAGAAATATATATGGAACAACCTCGTGGCTATGTTCAGAATGACTCTAGCCTTGTTTGTTTCCTTAAGAAATCTCTTTATGGTCTTAAGCAAGCTCCCTGAGTTTGGTATGCCAAAATGGACAGATTTCTTATTGACACCATATTTTCTAGATGTTATTATGATCCTAATGTCTATACAAAGAAAGTAGGAAGCCATTTCATAATCCTTGTCCTTTATGTTGATGACCTTATCCTTACTCGTAGTGACTCAAAACTTCTAAACCATGTGAAAACCAGACTTAAGAAGAAAATTGAAATGACAAACTTAGGTTTTTTGCATTATTTCCTTGGCCTCCAAGTTTTGAAAATCAATGAAGGAATGTTTCTTTCCCAGACTAAGTATGCTTGTGACCTTATTCATCGCTTCCACATGGAATATTGTAAATCGACCCCTTCTCCCTTCTTGTCTATAGTTAATCTTGTTTCCACCTGTACTTCTCCTGGAGTTGATGCCACTTTGTACCGTCAGTGAGTTGATTGCCTCTTATACTTGACTCAAACTCATCTTGATCTTTCATTTGTTGTTGATCTTGTTGCTTGGTATATGAAAACAACCCATGAAATACATGAAAGAAAAGGATACTTCGGTATGTCCAAGGTACAGTCCAGTTCAAGATACATTGTAGTTCAAGGGGGGATCCTTTATTGGTTGGTTTCACTTATTCAGATTGCGCCAGTGACCCTGATGATCAGAATTCTATTTCATGATATGTTTTCATCCTTGGTTCGAGACCTGTCATTTGGGCCTGTAAGAAACAACAGGATATTGCACTTTCTTCAGAAAAAGTAGAGTATCGAGCAGCGGTAAATGAAAATTAGGAAGCCTTGTGACTTCAACATATCCTTTTATAGTTTGGATTCCACCAAAAGCATCCGACCAGCCTTTAGTGCGACAATTAGAGTGCCATCAATCTCACCAAATACCCATTTCAACATCAGCACAGCAAACACATCGATCTACACATGCACTTCATCAGAAATCTCATTCATGATCAAGTTATTGAAGTGATCTTTTTTCCCTACATAATATCAAGTTGCAAACATTTTCACAAATTATCTTACAAAAGTGAATTTTTCCAAACTTCGATCTATGTTAGGAGTTCATGAATTTTTCATTGAGGGGGTATAGGCTCTAACGCCTCCTTCCTTCTCCTATTTTTTCACTATTGTTCAATCCTATCCCAAGTCGTTCTTAAGGGGGGATGTTAGTATATTTATACACTTAGGAGTTAGTTAAGTTCTACTTGGTCAAATGTGTCGTTAGGTAAAAGTGTGTTTTTTAGTGTGTTTCTTTAGTATGCATTTGTAGTTAGGAAATTTGATGGTCATGATATGTTCCCGACATAAAGTGATCCAAATATTCATATTCTCCTCGATCTTAACAACTACATTGATTTGTGGCTTAACATTCGATTGGTCTATAATCTCTATTTAAATATCATGGAGAGTCATTTGTCGATGATCGATTGTGAGAAACTCTCTTGTAAAATCTCTTTGTAATATTTTTCTTTTGCACTAATAAATTTCTCCAAGTGGTCGTGTTGGCTGGGGTCGTGGATGTTTCCCTGTAGGGGTTTTACCACATCAAAATATTAGTGTGTTGATCTTTGATCTGGTTTTGTGACTGGTTATTGAAGGCATTTGTCCTCTATTGGAATACATGTGTTTTCGAACAAAAATCTAGAAGTTGAGGTTGATGGTTGATTAATGAGAGTGGTTGAGGAGACTTTGGGGAAATGTGTATGGGAATATGATAACTAAAGAGGAGGTTGGAGTGTGGAAGGGGAGAGGTTGAGAGGTTGTTGAATTTTGGAAGGGAAAATTGTTCTTGAACTATAATAAAGTTGGATATAAGGAACTATACTTAATTATTTGGGATCTATGGCATTGAACTATTGAGTGTTTTGGGATCTATTGCACTGAACTATTGGATTAATTATACATTGATTGGATATTGGTCTACTAATTGTTGTCATTATTAGAGCATGGGCATGAAGGGCTAGGAAACCCAAGGTTTCCTAGATCTAGGTAGTTGAATAGGTTTTTCCTAATTGGTTGGGGGGATTAAATCCAGTTTGAGCAAGTGGAATTTGGATCCAAATTGGACAAGCAAAATCTAAAGGCATTGGACTATCTAAATAAAATAGAGCAAGAGGCATTTTTCTTGTTAAATTTTAATTGTTTTATATTGAATAATGGTATTGTATTTGTTGTTAATACTCTTGGTTAGTTTAGGTAGGCATACAGCATGGTTGATTTTATGCTCTAGTTCAATTGTAGATGCCCTAATTCAATTGTATATTAACTAGTAGTAAAATTAGCAAGAAGGGTATTGTGGGTAGTGTAAAAACCCACATTGCAAAAGTAATTCAAATTGAAAATCAACAAGATGGAGTAATCGTAGAACAATAGCACCTTGTTGAGGAAATTAACCATATAGGGCGTTATAGAATGGATCAAACAACTATGTTGAACTGATGGACATCAAATTGGTTCTAAATCTTATTACTAAAAAAGGTGTAACTTGATTGGAAGTATTTGGTGACTCATTACTTGTAAATAAATGGCTCGATAAGGAATGTGAGGTGAGAAATTTTGTGATCCATCCATTATTGGGGGAGTTTGATGGTATTGTTTATTCTTTCATTTCCATCAGTGTTCATCACATACGGGGAAAGGAACCAATCAGTTGATAGTTTGTAAAAGGAAGGTGTTCAAATGGAGCATGGTTTGTGGATGATTATGGAAGATGATTGTGGTCTTCTATCTAGATACATGCATCCATCCTTTTATTACTAAGTTACACTCTAGATGAATATGAATATAAATGCTCTTTTGTTGGATTACTAATCCAAATTATGCGCATAAGTCTTTTTTGAAGTATTGTATAAGAGGGTTGTTTCTATTTTGAAGTAATTTATATTTTTTAACCTAAACCCTTTTATGTAATGAAATGATAGCTAAGAGGAATATGGATCTCAAAATATAAAAGAATGTTTTTTTGATATAGTCATAGAAGAAAATTCCAAGTTATAAGGAACATACTTTGCCTATCATCAACATTAGGAATGTTGAAAGGCATCTTAAATATGTAATTTTGTAGTTTTTAAATAAAATTTATATTTTTACATGAAAAAAAAAATGAAAAGAATTTAAACACAAAATGTTTGTATCTACAATTTTTAAATTCATGATGAATCTAAAATAGTAAATACATCAGAGTTCCATGGTGTTTACTTTCAACACTCAATGAAAAATTTACTTGTCATCTTGTACGTCAAGTTGATTTTCAAGATTGACTCACTAGGTATTGTCTAGAATAGATATGATCTTCCTTAATTGTCATCTAAAAGGATTCAAGTTTTAACAAGTTATTAGTAATTAAAATGATTGCTAAATATGTGGTGACAATTTTGTTGATTTATAATCATTATTATAATTGGTGTATGATTGTTTCTACCGCATGACAATCTTCTCACAAATAAGTTTGGTCAATGTTTTGCTTGGCCATGTAAAAGTCTAGATTAAAGTTCCATGAGAAGTCAACAATCCCCTATTGTATGTCCTTGTAAATAAATTAATACCTTAGTCACATAATTACACACCTTAATGCATTTGAAATTATTTATCATTTCCAGAAATTGCAAAGAACAAAAATAATAATAAAATAATTTTAATAAGGATTTAGCAATAAATCTCGAATGAATTAAAACCAAGGCATACCACATGTCTCCTCAACTAGTATAAGGGGACCAAGCATAGGTTGTTTAACTTATGCTTATACTAAGAGGGGGGTGAATCAATATAGGATACATTTTACTTTAGTTAACCATTCATCAATCATTCATTAACTAAGAAACAATAATCACAATGCACAGAGTTTAACATTGAAACCCAATCGAGAGAAAACCATAAAACATATCTTTATAAATTCATGTAGGAACCAACCTATTGTTCCAAATATTGTAGACACCAACCTACTAGAGATGTCAATCTCCTTAAATGAGCACCAACTTAGCAAGATGTAGGCACCAACCTACTGGAGATACCAATCTCTTCAACTGAGCACCAACCCAACAAATCTTGTAGGAACCAACCTATTGTTACAATATTTGTAGGAATCAACCTGTTGAAGACACCAATCCCCTCACCTAAGCACTAAACCAACAAGATATGTGTAGACACCAATCCAATATATTCATACACAGAGTATTTTTTACTTCACCTACATGTTGCATTCCACGGATAGTCCTTCAAACCCTATTCACATGTAGTCTTCGTGCCCTGGCCAGCCTCATAGAATCATTCCATAATAGAATCCCTAACAACAGCATCACAACCTCATAATAGCGCACACGACAACATCACAACCTAATAATATCTCACACAACAACATCACAGTGACGACAACATCATAATAGTCCATACAGCAGCGTCACGATGATGGAAACATCATAACATCATAATAGTGCATATGAAAACATCACAGTCCTATAGCACACCTTGAGAACAAGAAAGACTCCAAGAAAATCCATTAGACTTCTCTTGCACACCTTTAGATCCCAAAAAAAACACCCCAACACCTTTAGCATGCAATAGATAGCTTTTGTGCACCTCAGACTTGATCTCTTGCTTAGTTGCACTACGAATTTGCACATCTATCATATATTTATAGTAATTATGTCCCCACTTTCAGGGCCGACCTATCAAGACCGGTTGAGTCGACCTCAATTTTCTCACTGGGTTGTTGGATGGAAAAATTCATATCTCCTCATTCCAAGGGAGTTAGAGGGAATGCCATATACCGTTGGAAATGTCTCGGAATAAAATTTCCAACCATATAACTTGTGCTCCCATTTGAGTCAATTATGTAGGGTAAAAATACCTTCAAATATAGGGTATCCAAATTGACCATCAAAAATACAAAAGCAATACTTTCAACAATCTCCATCTTGCAATATTTTTCTTGTACATGTGTAGGCTTGTAATATTTATCTTGAAAATATGTAGGCTTCCCCTTCCTTTGAAATCAATGATAACAGTATTTCCAACATATGTAAATCCATCTCACCAAAGGAATGAGGGGAGCTTTCAATAATGGGAAGAGACATGGGCAAAACCTCCTTGCCAAAGGCATGTATAGGAGAAAGGAATGGATTTTTAGCATATGAATCACTCCATGAAGAGAAAGTTAAGAGTTTTTTCTTAAAATATGTTTAAAGTATGTACAAAAACATTTATTTAAAAACATATATAGATTTTTAGTAATATAATAAATAAATAAAATTAAAAATAATTAAAAATGATAATATTTTATAAATTTGTTTTTTTAAGAATGATTATATTGTATAAAATTATCCATTAGATTACTATTAGAGTTAAAATGTTCAAAGTAAAACCCCAAAGGGTAATTTATTATAATAAATCACCCATCAATATATAATATTAAAACCTGAAATTAACATAAGATTAGATGTTTTTCCAACTTAAGCGCCATGAAAACACTATAGTT
The DNA here is from genome assembly GCA_009831015.1 of Picea engelmannii. Taxonomy (NCBI): domain Eukaryota; kingdom Viridiplantae; phylum Streptophyta; class Pinopsida; order Pinales; family Pinaceae; genus Picea; species Picea engelmannii. The sequence continues at coordinate 227,833 of ML809008.1, forward strand.
GAAAACATAATTGATTCATCATCATTTTATTTTGTGGGCCTATTGGCACAGGGGCAGACCCAGGGTTCAATGCTACAACAGCACACCAACAAATCCCTAACTACCAGCCCTTTCGGCAACACTTGCGAAGCAGATGAAGTCTCACCCGAGGTAGAGGCAGGGATGGTTGCAGGACTTAAGTGTCTGCAACCTTAGCTGGGACACAGATCTGTGATTGTACTACTTAATAATGAACTTAGCACCATTAGTTCCTCAATATACAGTCAATAATCACTTCTCTTATAAAACATAACTTCACAGCATTCACACTAATCTACAGTATTCAATCACTTAGCATATACAAATGGATCAAAATGAGCATACTAAGCATGAATATCTAGATCAGATCTAACATTCTCACATATAATAATCACCAAGCATGAATAGATCTATCTAAACATATCCGAGCACTTAGGATATAACATATGAACACATCAAGACAAAGCACAAAGAACATAACACAGTGTTTACATGGTTCACCCCCACCCTAGGGCTATGTCCACCAACTCTTCTTCTTTATTGTCTTCAGTCAATTGGTTACAACCACAGAGCCTCAAAACCCTTACTCTTCAAGGGACAAAAGATATGCACAGCTCACTAGATCCTTCTTCCTTGCGTTATAGCACAAAGCCTTCTACAGTCTCTCCCAAGGAATTGCACTCAACTCTGCAAATCTTACACTGAATGCACAAAGCCTTCATCACACAGATTCAACCCTTGAAACTTAGCATATATCACATAGATGTCGATTTCACTACTTGTTTCCTCTATATATCCTAGACATCTATATATACATACAAAATGGGCCTAAACATGGGTAAACCCATGGGCCGACATCCCATTCCCATTACATATTCCCAAAAACCCAAAAAGGGGCCCAAAAGGGGGCTGAGATCCCGTGATCTTTGCTTCATCTTGCGCTCCTTCTTTGACAGGATATCGAAGTTCCAATATAGGTCAACATGACCAAGAAATTCCCAAAACTTGGTCAAGGGCCAACAGGCCCCCAACACTCACCTGTGACCCGTCCCGAGTCACTCTGGTCTGAGAAATTCTGCCTCGAACACCTCGAGCTTGGCTCGAGCTGCTTCGACTTGTTGCTTTGTTGTGGCCTCTTGTTCGGTGAACTTCTGGATCATTGCATCGTTCACTAGCCCTTCTAGGCATTATTCTGATGTGAGGACGACCTGTTCTAGCTATGCTCCTTGGCTCTCGACCTCTGTAAACAATAGACATGCCTTATCTTGCACAGGTTGAATTCATTGAGTGGCTTCCATCACTTTGATTTGAAGCATATGGATATTCTACTGAGTTGTACGTTGTTTGTGAGACCTATTCATTTTGTCTACAGCTAACAGGGCCTTCAGTTGCGCCTTTAGTGTATCTATGTTCTCCTTCGCTTCTTGGAGCTGCAACTCTAATGCATGTAACTCAGGATTCTCAGTGATGTTTTCATATGTTTGAGCGCTCCGGTTACTCAACTTCTTGCACTCCAAGGAAAGAGATTTTAATCTATCAACTGCGCTGCGAGCAGTGGCTTCCCTTTGGTCTCGTACATCTTGAGGGGTCTTGGGCACAGTGCGGAGCTCCAAGTCTGTTATGCACTGCTATAACTGTTGGATTACATCTTCGAGTTGTGCCACCTACTGTGGAACTCGTTATTCGGCCTTTACTTCAATGACTGTCATAGAGCGAAGTGCTCTGTGAACCATTTCCTTGACTTCGAGTTTCTCTATGAGCAACTGTGCCTTTTCTTTATGCAGCTGGTATTTTTCTTCATTGAACCTCTCTTGCAGAGTAAGCTTCTCAGGTTCAGCGGTATTGCGATGCTCTAGAAGGTCATCCTGTGCTTTCACCAAAGACTGGGTGGCTTGCATTGTCTCCTCCTATGCTCATCAAAGGCGAGCTTCGACTGTATCAGTGATCCAGTGGAGTTAAGCTGGCTCATCTCCTATTTCTGGTGTTCTTGATGATAGAGGCGTAGTCGAAACTGCACGGCTAGACTATAATGCATGCTACACTTCTTGAAGTTCAACCTTGATCCGACTAAACACCTCCTCCTACTTAGATTATTACTTCTTTGTTATCTCCAACGAACCATTGTTCAGTGTTGTGACGATGAAGTCGAAATTTTTTAGGTGAGGGTGGTCTCAAAATTAGTCCTGGTTGCTTTCGATTTCTTCCTTGAGGAAGGTTTCGGAGGGGAAACCTTCCTTTTCTTCAAGGGGTCCTCCTCGTCTCTAGGCGGTGTAACCTCGCCTTTATTTTGTTCCACTTATGTGCCATCACCTCCTTGCTCAAGTGAGATAGAAGCAGTCTTCACTGAGGTATTGGTTACATCTTGAGCTTCTTCATTCTTCTCATTCTTCTTGTTCTTGCTCGGTCCAAGTGTATCGTGTACTTCTTATAGACTTTCAATATAATATAGCTCCGTGGGGTCTGCTAGGACGAGGAGGTATGTCGACCATTCCTTGGTGATTTCCTCTAAATCCTCCTCTGTCAACTTGTAGTATGACTGCATCTATTTTTTATGCTCATCAATGTGCGCTGTGAAATAGATGAAATGGCAGTCCGCATTGAATTTCATCAAGGGTATAAACCTGTGGAGTGTGTTCGGTGTTATACGAGGCTCCGACTGGATAGTGGTCTTCAACCGGGTGTAATAAGTGTGGAAGACAACATTTGATTGCCACTTCTTGTTCATGTCGTTGGAGTACCACAGCATACTAAACTTCGTGGCTAGTGGTTCAAAGGGATCGATGTCCGGGAAAGTTGCACCTTCCGGCATCTCCCATGCGATGAACGTGATTAAGATAAGAATCCAATTGAAGTGGAACTCATATCCTTGGTCTTGCACTTCCCTGTAGTCCATTTCTAACTGGTTCACCAAGTACTTCGCCCAATTCATGTGTAGGCCCTTCGTGCACTTCCCTGCAAGGTCGACTACAAATCCAGTTACTTGGGTCGGTCAGTTCTTGCAAACTAGCTTGTCTGCGATCAGTTGACAGGCTAGGCACACCATGCCACTCTGGATAGAGGCTACCTTGTAGCCTCATGTACCCTTCTCTACATCTCTGTAAGTATCATTTATCCTCTGAGCGAGAGCGTGATCCGCGGTCTTTCCGAGGAATAAATCCTATGGGTCGGGGCCTTGCATTCTTATCCCTGTGATCCGATTGATCAATGTCGTATCCACTATTATGCGGCGGTTCAACCACAAATAACCTCCATGATAGCAAGAAAACAGTAATTTTACGCATGCGTTCACCTCCTGGTGTCGCCCGAAGTGCGAAATTTTCATAACATTCAGTAGGGTGGACTGCGTGAGGTTTTGGGTCCATGACTGAGGGGTAATCTTTGAGTTCTTTCCTTTTGTTCTCGTCGGATAATTATGTGGGGCAAGCATGTTTTAAACCTTCATGTCGTCGAGGTTGAAGTCGCTAAACTTCAACGCTGCGAGCTTATCCTGTTCAAAACGAACTACGTGCACCTCTTTCAGAAGGTATGCAGTGACCAACGCGTATTCAAAGTATCTGGGCACATTGTCTCGGTTGATTGCGTCGCTCAGAGGTGGTAGATAGGTGGGTAAAATTCTCGGAATCAGCATGGCATTTGTGATGTCGTCTATGTTCTTTGTTCGTTTCTCATCAGCTGGCCGGGATGGTCCGACTTGAGCAGTGGATGGAGAGGCCTGCAGTCCTCTCGTCGAAGATGCTTGTACACCTGTAGACACTCCTCTCTCTGACATGACTCTCTCTGTCATAGGGTCGAGGATAAATTTTGTCATTGATTCTTGAACTGCGGTGAGCTCATCGGACATACGTGCTCGGGATTAAAATTATCGGGGTCACGATGGACTTAGAAAATGCACTGGAATAATGTCAAGGGTGCAATGATCATTGTATGCAATTTGTTCAGTCTACGGGCTTCAAATTCTTAGTTAGCAAAAGTGTTCTCCGTGCGTGGCGTGAAGGGATAAGTAGGCAACTCGAAAACGGTTCGTGTGCAACAATTATGAGCCCCTATTAACTCTTGTTCGATCTGTTATGTGGCGGTCCAACAGTTTGATGATGAACCTTTATTTCTTTTTTGTCCATTCGGAGTGGAAGTTGAACGGATATATCAGCCCCAACGGCTATATTGCTTCTCCAGGGCGAAGTGCCATGTGTCGCTATTCTGATATCCCGACGAAGCTCCAATTCTGCAATTTTTCTTTCTGAGAAGTTCCCTCTGGAATCTTCTATAACTTTTCAATCTTATTCCTCTTCTTACTTATCTTTCTAGCCTTCTTTCTAGTGAGCTTCATCTCAGTAGTCTCTTTTCCATTTTGATTCTTATCGTCTTTTAACATAGTCACTGCGCGTTGTTGAGATTCTTTCCTAGGATTTAGGGGTAATACCTCTTCTTTATCTGGAGTAAGTACTTCAGTCTTATGTGGGTCTCATAATGTTCTTCCAGCTTCGACATCAATGTTTCTAGTGACAACTAGCTTCGATCTATTCTCATGGTCTTCAATCAATTGTGTGATCCTTCTAGTCATGAAATCTTTTAAGTCTTGTTTCTTCTGTTCCAAGGCTTCTTCTTCTTCCTTTCGTCTAGTTTGAGCTCTGTCAATCCAAGGTTTTCCTATTAACATGGTAAACAGGATGTTGTCTTCAATAAATTTAATAATCTCAAAATCTTCTTCTGTCGAAGTTTCATTGACGGTCATAGGTATCTGAGTGAGCCTTCAACACAAGTTTACCAATTTTCCTCTGAATAACCCTATTCCTCCTAATGAAGGAATCATAGTAGACCTCCCTATATATTCCCAAGTTTTCTCTAGCATAATATTCACCTGTGTTTCCTCATCCAGAACACAGTCAATGTCGAAGTCCCCTATTCTTGCTTCAAGGCACTCCTTGTCTTTAAAAATATCTGATAGTCTAACATGTCAATGGTCATCCAAGGTGTCTTCCATATGTAGTAATTCCTTCTTTGATTCTTTCTGGGGATCTGTTATAGCCTTAGTTTATGGATCTGGCTTAGGGTTTCTTGATTCGGATTCATTCCTTCAAGCTTACTAATCTTTCTAAGTAAATCCAACACTTCATGGTCTAGAGCCTTACAGCAAAGACAACTAGGTCTTCTTCCAGTGAATTCCTTATCAAGATGTCCTGGTCTTCTGTAACTGTAACAGAGGGTCAATCCTCTCTTTCTTTTAAATTATCCCCAGCCTCTCCTGTACTATGCTCTAGGATCATGGTAGCTAACCTGTAACAAATTCTTTCTAGGATCTTGCATATATTCGTTAGTCCAAACATTATTTCTATGCATAGGTATAATATATCTTTCACTATTCTTTCCAGATCTACTCATATCAAACCTTCTTTCATCTATTAATTCCCTAGCTTTCAAACTAGGAAAGACTCTATTAAACATACCTAGATCCATACTCTAGAAACAAACTTTCCACTTATCTTACTTCTACAGAGCACAAAGCTTTCAGATCTAAAAATTTTAATTATTCTTACCTTTATCAGAGCACGGAACTTGTAGATCTTACCTCTTTTAGTCAGAAATTCTTACTTTTACCTTTCTTAGAGTGTCAAGCATTCAGATCTTGCTTCTTTCCTTCAGATCTGATCTTATTTTCTTCATATCGGGCTTCTTTCTTTCATATATGGTCTTCTTTCTTTAGCACAGAGATTTATAAGTCAAGTAGAATATTGCGCACTAGGGAACAGATCTACGTACAGAGATTTCACGGTTTCAAAATGGATCTTTGCACAAAGCTTCTTCTTTCTCAATTCCCAGCAATCATAGTTTCAGGTCCCGGCAACATATCCATTTTTTGGCACAGGGGTAGACCCATGGTTCAATGCTACAACAGTGCACCAACAAAGCCCTAACTATCGGCCCTTTCAGCAACACCTACGAAGCAAATGAATTCTCACTAGAGGTAGAGGCAGGGGTGGTTGCAGGACTCAAGTGTCTGCAACCTTAGCTGGGACACAGGTCTGTGATTGTACTACTTAATAAAGCACTTAGCACCATTAGTTCCTCAATATACATTCAATAACCACTTCACTTATAAGACAGAACTTCGCAGCATTCACACTAATCTACAGTATTCAAGCACTTAGCATATACAAATGGATCAAAATGAGCATACTAAGCATGAATATCTAGATCAGATCTAACATTCTCACATATAATAAGCACCAAGCATGAATAGATCTATATAAACATATCAAAGCACTTAGCATATAACATATGAACACATCAAGACAAAGCACAAAGAACATAACACAATGTTTATGTGGTTCACCCCCACCCTGGGGCTACCTCCACCAACTCTTCTTCTATATTGTCTTCAGTCAATCGGTTACAACCACAGAGCCTCAAAACCCTTACTCTGCAAGGGATAGAATATCTACACAGCTTGCTAGATCCTTCTTCCTTGCGTTACAGCACAAAGCCTTCTACAGTCTCTCCCAGGGACTTTCACTCAGCTCTGCAAATCTTACACTGAATGCACAAAGCCTTGATCACACAAATTCAACCCTTGGCACTTAGCCTACATCACATAGATGTCGATTTCACTACTTTTTTCCTCTATATGGCCTAGACATCTATATATACATACAAAATGGGCCTAAACATGGGTAAACCCATGGGATGACATCACATTCCCGTTACATATCCCCAAAAACCCAAAAAGGGGCCCAAAAGGGGGCCGAGATCCCATGATCTCCACTTCGTCTTGCGCCCCTTCTTCGACAAGCTGTCAAAGTTCCAAAATAGGTCAACATGACCAAGAAATTACCAAAACTTGGTCAAGGGCCAACAGGGCCAACCAACATCCATATAAGGTTCATATGGTAGCATGGGGTCACAATTTATTTTTGTGTCTTAAGTTACAACCACTCATATTGTGATATGGCAAGGAAACACATGAGAACTTATCATAATTAAACATGTGTTAAGACCTATCACATAGATCATGTGGCCAACTATGCCTTTTGTCTTTATGATAGACCGTCTAACACTAACATGGTTGTCTTAATGATTTTTTAAATTGTTGTGCTTGAGTGGAAGGTATAGATGGACCGTATACTATATGTTACTCTCCCCCAAAATTCAAAGAATTTGTGAAGCTGGCTATCAATGAAGCTTTATCACCACCTTTTCGTCTTGATCAAATATCTATAAGGACAAGTTAAAGATCACAACCACTTGGTTAGTTAAACCATGTGTAATCCACCCATTACATAGAAGTTTAACCCTCAATTTAAATGAAAGCAAGTCTAAATCATTAAGTTTGAAGTTCCTTTCTAATTGTTGCTGTGAAGGAGTAAATCTCTTTGAGCCATTTAGAAAATAAGTTAGATGATATCAATCCCCTTTATAAAAAGTTGTGTATTTGAGAGAAAAGGGTTATTTTCAACAACTAACAACATAAGCAAGTGTTACTTAGTTGAAATGTTAAATTCAAAACAATGTATTTTCACACAAGATGAGGTTTTGTAGGTCTCGGGTATATGATGTGTGCTACAAAAGAGTCATTTATATTCACTAAGCCTAGAGTAGTTTGCATATTCTGTAAATTGAGACTACTTTGGAGTTTTTTTTGCCACAAGACTCTCTCAGAATAATGTAATTTCTTACCGTTTACATGCTCTGGATCCTTTCAAGGATCTTATGATCCATTTTTTACAAATAGTCTAACCTTGTGTCTGGACATTGATAATTTTCAATCTCCTTCAATGTTTTGGCATATAATAAAAGACTAATTACCTTTATCAAATCCTTCCTTCCCCTTGAATTTGGCCCATGGTAAAGATCTAAGAATATTCTTTGTTCACCTATAAGTTGTGGTCAAGAGCACATAATAGGAAGGGTAATACAAGAGCATTTTCCAACGTTTTAACATCAATTCGATAATTAGCATCTAGAGATATTTATTTAGTGATCAATTTCAATACTCTCAAATTAAGTTGTTGAATTTCCAGTTACTAATGCTCATATAGGGTGGCCTAAAAAGCAAATGGAATACCTATGAATCTAAAGATATAATTGGGTTGAATTTAAGTCTACCCTGAGTATCTTAGCCACTCTATTGCCTCTATAGGTATTTGCATGCAACATATAGTCTTGTCCCGATGAATATTGGATCTAAAGTCATATAAAAAATGTTAAAGAAATGCATTATTTGTTGATATTATGGTAGTTGCGGGAGGTATTTACCTCCACGTGTAACCCTAATGAGAATAGAATATTCCGGGAAGCAAAAAGAAACCCTAAAGCATTAAACTTAACCCTAGAAGATAAGTCGGCTCAAGGAAATATTTAATATTAAGTATTTAGCCTCCATAATGAGAAGTCGGCCTAGAAAACTCAGGAAAACGATATAAATACAAGTAGCCAGACCTCATTTTGTACACGCAGCTCAAAATTTCAGCAGTGAAGAAGTGTGCACTACAGAAACTGGGCAAGTGCGGAAGTTTGGGGAGTAGTTGCAGTCGGAAGCTACTACAATCTGTATTATTGGTTTAGTCTCGGACTTTATATTGGTTATGGTTGGACCTTCTTATCAGTCTTGGTTATCTTTTCTTGATGCATTAGCCTTGGTTGGCTATTGGTTTTCTTCCAGAATCATTCTCTGTCAAGGTTAAGGTGCTCGGGGGTGGCTTCGGCCTATGGTTGGGTGACAATATTGTTATATTGTCTATGGTTAAATGAGCACGTCTATTACTTTCTAACAAGTTATGGGCCCACACTATCTTCGGATAGTCTAACCGCTCGAAGATAGATTGGGAGGATTTGCTCAGTTACAATTGCAGTTGCAGCCAGTTTTTGTTGCAACAATGAAACCCTAACCCTCTTGTTGAGGCACCTTAAGTGAAGAGATTGACCTAGTTTCTGGATATCCTAGTGCACCCTAGCCTAGCACATCTCCTAGTACTCTCAGAAAGATAAGACGTCAAGTTTGAGTTTTTGGTCAAAATCAAGGGTTGACCAAGTCAAAGAAATTATGACTTACTCTATGAAGTCAGAAAACAAGTTAGAAGG